>MJUT01054511.1:522026-560028 GCA_002080005.1 Gigantidas platifrons
CCCCCCCCCCCTCTGCAAGTTAAATGGTCGGTTCCTTATATTGCTGGGTCTGCCAATTGTTGTCAACCGTTTTTGTCCTCTTGGCCATTATATTGAATGTCTTTTGATTTACGACTTTTTATTATCCTTTTGGTATCTCCAAACTTTTCGAGATAATCTTTACTACACTTACAAAACTTTTCACAAACAATGGGGTGATAAGTTGTGTTTAAGTCAATGTTTGGTGTCCTATTATCGGAAATAAAAGCCGATAAATATATTGGTTCGTCAACATGTATGTTGACATCATTTTCTTCTCAAAACAATTTATTTTGAAAAAGTAATGTTTACAAGAAAAGTTTGAAAATATACCAAATTGGCAATCAAAAGTCTTAAATTGAAGAAGGACAGACAATACAATGGCCAAAAAAAGAACAAAAAGACAAAAGTAGAAACAATAGAAAAAGATTGGGCAACACGAACCCCACTGACAACCGTACTGATCCTTTGTTTATTATTTCAAGAGGGAGTGGATATTTTAAGGTTATAGGTTTATGGTGTTTAACGCCACTTTCAACAATATTACAGTTATATCGTGGCGGTCAGTTTTATTGGTGGAGGAAACCGGAGAAAACTACCGACCTGTCGCAAGTTACTGACAAACTTTATCACAAAATGTTGTATCGCCTTATATTAGTGGAATATTTTGATATTAAGGCCACACGGACAATATACAAGTTCAATATTTTATCAAGCATTTTATTTTATATTTTATATTACACGTGTGGAAGATCAATGTGTACGATGTGGAGGACCCAGTGGCCAAGTGTTTTTCAGCTATTTTAACAGTAGATGTTTTTATTGAATGGCATCAATGTGTAAAATTGGGGGGGGGGGGGTTTGGGTGTCTACATTATGAAACAACATGAACTAAAAAGGGGGTTATATTAAAACTTTGTACTAAACCTCTTAGAGAATATTGATCAACGGTCTCTGTCTTGACGTAATTGGAGGTATTATCATTTTAAATAATAAACATGCATTGACTGAAGAAATAGAACTTACTGTTTTCTAATATCAGATAATGCGTGAAAATAAAGAGTGGGTGTTCCTCGACTTTATCAATATTTGTAAGAGGACAAGACAAAACACTCAAAAGTTAGAGTGGTCTACTTTGATGTGAAAGTTCATTTTAAATTAAATAAATAAATAATAAATACAATGAGACAAGTTGTGTTGACAAGAAATGGGTTTATCCCTTCATTTGTGGAATTTTAATATTATATTTATAAACGGCATGATAAACGGCCATTATACCCGTATATTAAGCACCTGGGTGACCTTCTTATCATAAACTTGATAACTATGATAAACTTCTTATCATACATAAACCGGAGGTTATCACTGACATCAGTTGGTAAGTCTGTCCTATAATATAGGGATAAAAAAGATATGATTTCCGATCCCAATTTAAACTATTATGAAATTATTGTTTGTTACATTTTTAAGAAAAAAAAGGTTTTGTCTTTTTTCCAGAGTCATAGCTCATTAAGTACTTTATTTTGAAAAAAAAAATATGAATGTGTTGAATAAAATCCTTCTCTTCATGCAATAACCACATCTCTGGTGAAAAAAATTCATCTGACATGTTAAGCCTCTACGAAAGGAAGAATTTATTTCTTTCCATTGTATTTTCGATTCTAGGATTTGAAAAAAACTTAACAAGAAGCAAAGGCAGTGAAAGGATTTGCTTTCCTTCTATCAAAATCCAATCATAACCAATATTGAGAGATTGTGAGGCGGTCCATGTGTTATGGGTAATGACACAGTTCGGTGGTCATATTTTTCATCGTAGTAGAGGTAGTTAGATGCATAGACTTTACATTAGAAACTGTGCTATATAGATGTCAGAATCACAGGACAAATGAATGAATGAATGAATGAATGAATGAATGAATGAATGATCGAATGAATGAATGAATGAATGATCGATCGATTGATTGATTGATTGATTGATTGATTGATTGATTGATTGATTGGTTGATTGATTGATTGATTGATTGATTGATTGATAGTGCTTGTTGATTGCTTAACGTTCAAAGGCATATATCCCATGCATATTCAGGACAAGAACAAGTTAAAAGATATATAAAAATATACAGGAACGAGGGAGAAATGGGACAACTGGGACAACCACGTTTGAATAGCATTGGAAAAGTATGGAAAGCTGGGTAGGAGCGAACAAATGCATTTTGTATCGGCTGAAACGCGTTTCTTTTTCTTTTGTTCAATATACAACAGTGATCTGTAACATGCAATGAGTGTGTGGTATTCTCCAAACACGACACCAACCATGGTTGATGGTCAAGCTTTCTGCTTTGTAACCTGGCCATGTCAAAGAAATACTACTTGATTTTATAATGATTTTAAAACTGAGTTTATAAGATTCACAAAATAACCATTATATTTTATTCAAAGATAAGCTAGAGTGGGAACACTATTATAACACTGTAGATGGTAAAACACATATCGTTACTATACATGTGTGAAGATTTAGAACTTTATGCTATAATCTGCAAATCGAAACTGGTAGATGCAGACATATTCCAAGGGAAGATCGATATTATACATCATGTATGTCTGGCGACATTGGAGATGAATATCAATATTTCTTAGCTTGTACTACATACTTCTATGAATATCATTGGTTTTTGCGCACTAAATTTGATATCTACATTTCTAATTATAGTAAAGACGTGGCAACCGTGTATATTCAATACACGATCAATAGGATTCTTGTACTTTTAATACACGGTTAGTAGTATAGATACGTTCCTTTTGATGACAAGCAAGGGTTTTACACTGATTCTATTATATACAATCTGTCATGTAGTATAGATACGTTCCTTTTGATGACAAGCAAGGGTTTTACACTGATTCTATTATATACAATCTGTTATGTAGTATAGATACGTTCCTTTTGATGACAAGCAAGGGTTTTACACTGATTATATTATATACAATCTGTTATGTAGTATAGATACGTTCCTTTTGATGACAAGCAAGGGTTTTACACTGATTCTATTATATACAATCTGTTATTGCTATTCATTTTACATTGGTATAGCAACTCAACTAGTTTAAAAATAGTCCACAAGTCACGAATTCAAATATCACGAATATTGTAACAGTGACTGAAATGTATCACTACACCACTTGTATCATATATATATATATATATATGACTTTAAGTTCAATTATTTCTTAATCCCTAATAATTGGATACTCGGTAGGATATATTTATACCACAGTTCGATATTGACGATATATATACTGTGTCAGTATTAAATTCCATATATAGCTCTGTGTAATACGATGTATACGGTGTCAGTAAAATTCATATGGGAGTCGATATATTCGAAGTCAGTAAATTCAATATGGGGCTCGGGTTTCCATATGAAATTTACGGATATCGTATATCGTATTTAGGTCACTAACACATTGTGCAACTTATAATATTCTAACATGAAATCTGCTCTTAAAGATAAGAGGAAAATAATTTTTTGAAATCTTATTTTGGAAAAAAAGACCTAATACTCTGATATTCCACGAACTACTGAGCAGTACATGTTTGTATTAAACAGCTTGTGCAAATATTTAAGGCTAAATAACAAAATGACCGGTATTATCTATGAACAAATTAAGAACTATCGGCTTCACCGCCGATTTCTACAGAACATGCTTATAATGCCTAATAAAAGTCATCACTATAGGTAGAATCTGTTTGAAATGTACAAAAATGAATTTAATAAGGCATTTAGAGGGAAAAAAAATCATTAAAAGTTTGTGAGTTGTTCCCCTCATTTGCCCACCGATATATAGGAAATGAGAAAAGGTACAACAGTACACTACAGACAATTGTTTTATAAGGAATACAATGGGAACACCGCCTACAAATCGGACCAAATAATCCCCAGTTAGAGAGTATCCCCTATCTGCCTCCAATGTACGTGCTGGGCAGCACTGTGGATTGAGTCATCTCAACCTTTACCAGTCCCAGATGTCGTGCTGGACAGCTCTATAGATTCAGCAATGGAAACCGTCACCAGTACCCAGATACCGTGTTGGGCAGTTCTGTGGATTCATCCATTGGAACCGTCCCCAGTACTCGGATACAATGGTGGGCAGCTCTGAATTCATTAATGGGAACCATCACCAGTACCCGGATACCGTGTTGGGCAGCTCTGAATTCAGACATGGGAACCATCACCAGTACCCGGATACCGTGTTGGGCAGCTCTGTGGATTGAACCATGTGAACCGTCACTAGTACCCAGATACCGTGTTGGGCAGCTCTCAATTCAGACATGGGAACCAGCACCAGTACCCGGATACCGTGTTGGGCAGCTCTCAATTCAGACATGGGAACCAGCACCAGTACCCGGATACCGTGCTGGACAGCTCTGTGAATAGAGCAATTGGAACCGTCACCAGTATCCAGTTTCTGTGCTGGACAGCTCTGTGAATAGAGCAATTGGAACCGTCACCAGTATCCAGTTTCCGTGCTGGACAGCTCTCTTGTGGATTGAGCCATGAGAACCATCAATAATACCCAGATGCCCACTGACGAGGTGTACTCGATACAATATAATATATATATCATTAATAGATTATGTCTTTGACTTACTATAAAGGTCAGTTATTTTCTAGTGGATACTCTGGTTTCCTAAACAATAAAACTGACAGTCATTATTAAACTAAAACATTATTTAAGGTGGCATTGTGACACCCATAATTCAATTTGACCTACAGTCAACCCCATCCACGACTATCTGGTCCTATCTGCGTCTGAAAGCCAAAAGAAGCTATGGCTAACTATGCATCAAAGTTCAACCTGGAACCGACTACTAAAGCCCATGTCAATGTTATACATTTTATTGTATTTACTTAATATCTCTACTTCGTAGGACGATGAACATAAAATTTGGCAACATAGTAAAATTCACCATATCACTTTGACGCTTTCAAGATTTACAATTTTTAAAATGGTGGTTATTAAAATGTGACCTTTTGACACTCGGATCTTTTTAAAATGTATATATGCATAATGAAAGATTGGTTATCAAACTTTAATATGTTTTGCGCATGACAAAAATGTAATCCAATATAACGCTTCGAGGCGTACAGCGGATGAAATGTATACGTTCCGCGTGAATGATTAACGAATTCAAAGAAGGATATCATATTTAGTTAGCGTTGTACATTTGCCGTGTTAAAAACTATTGTAGTTTTAACTGGAAGTTAATCTTTAAAAAACGTTCCTCAAATGATTTCTGAACTTCTAAGGACTTAAGTCAAGTAGAAAGATTTCAACAGGTACAGATATTTTAAATCCTTTCTAAACTAAAACAAGAGACTTATATATATCTTTATTTTAGCACACCAAACTGGCCGTTGTTTCTTTATTTAGTTCGCTGATTTACCTTTTTAATCGTTGTATCTTTTCTAACGATGTAATCTACACTACTGAAAATTAAAATGTATGAAAACCCGTTGTTTTGCCAAACAAAATTTCATTTTGTCCACCCAGATTCCTCGAGTCAGAGTGTACCTTCTGTCTATTATAGAGTCTGGTAGTGTGTTTTAAATGGAAAAAAAAACCGCAACATAGAATTTCTGCTATACTGGTATACAACTATTTCTCATAGAATAGTCTGATATATTCATTATCATTTAATAAACTTCTTTTTTTTTTTTTTTTTTTTAAATAAGTCTGATAAATTCACCCTATCTTATTCATGATTAACTTCATTTTTGTAAATTTCTGTTAGACATAGGTTACTTAATGTTGTATATAATGAATGGCACGGAGCTAATTAAACTGTTTGATTAATGGGAAATGTTCTGCTTAAATTTGTAAATATTTATAAATCAACTATGTGTTTACATAAATCTACGTATAAATCTTTGTCAACATTGTCTTAAGATAGTTAATAACGTATATTTATATTTAGTCACACAGGGATTTAAGATTTAATACGAATTAGGAACGCTATTAATCACATTTTTATCCACGAATTAAACCGTTGTTATTTACGTATTTATATTGATAACCACAGTGCAAAAATTCTATTTTTCGAGTGCGCTTCAACAATAAGATGTCAATGCTTATTTTGAATTCCCATCCAAATGACACCGACTCATAAATCAAATATTAAAAATAAATATTTCACATAGTTTTCTTTTAATTTTTATAAAAAAAAATACTTTGCCCTCGGTAAATAGTGTTTTTAGAACTATTCTTTTTTATGGCTATTGATGTTCCAGAATAATAATCCTACATCTTTATTGTTGTTAATGTGTGACAGATGTTAAAAAGACCATCTGCTACTTAGTTTATCTATTGGGATGTAGCTGCATGTTTTGTGATATAGGTCGATTTTTCAACTATACAGGTATATGTTTTATTTAAGAAATAAATCATGGAAGCCAGAATGTGTTGGGAGTTTTAACATGGACTGGCGGATATTAGTATTTTATCCCGAGCGAGAAGCGAAGGATAAATTTTACTAATATCCGTCAATCCATGTTAAAACTCAAAACACATTCTGGCTCCCATGATTTATTTCGATTCTGATATGTCTAAAGAGTACAAATACGGTAGTATACTTTGATTGGAAGACGGTAATTTATATTTACGTTTGCGGAAAATGTCGCACACAATCTATGCTGCCAATGGAAAAGTCAGTCACAGTCACCCGCGCATGTGCTAACGAGATTATACCGAATGGATAAATCGCTCGTTTGTTAACAAAGCGAAAGAAGGAGGTCGTGTTAGAATAACTAATATAATTTGAAAAACAAAAAATACCACACTGTCAGAACGGTTCCAATATTCAATAGAAAAATCGTAGAAAGAGACCAAATCGATACCTCTAACACACAAATACATGACCCCTCACTTTCCTGGCGTGAAACAGGCACTTTAATAAAAATAAAAAAATAAAACAAGTGGCGGGGTTAAACTAATTTTATGGACCCCTCCCCTCCTAGTGAATTGATGCAGTCATGCAAGTTTTTTTTTTTTTTTTTTTATACATGCGAGTAAACTGCCAACATTTTACATAAAACCGGGAGAACAGTGTTATTATGTAGAACGCTATATACGCTTGAACATTATACCTAATATGTTTAATCTTCGTGACACAGCAGTTGTCATATGTATAATATTAGTTCTATTAAAGAGACCCGATGACCTCGATCATCATTTTAAATATTAGATACTAAGATAGTACACAGGTTCATGTAAGACATAATAGTCAAACTAAATATTTTTATAATATCTCTTTGTGTTTCATATCAAAACCAATAACCAACTGTTCTGTCTTCAAAATCTATCTTACAATAGATGTATTTTCTTTATGCTTACTTGTAAGATTACTTTTGATATGGCATTAGTATATTGTAAAATTCTGATAGTTTTGAATATCCAAGATTTGACATATAGTATTATAAAGTCCTGATATTATTCCTTAATGATTATTTCTCATGTTTATAATACTACAAGTAATTCTAACAGTCAAGTTCAAGTTTCAATATTTTACTATAGGGTTACCTTCAGGACAAGCCATGTAAATTCAATACAATGAAACTTTCTCGTATACAAAATGTACTAAACTCTTGAAATATCATATTCAAGCCGCACGTTTCTGGTATACTAAACTTTTGAAATATCATATTCCAGTCCCACATTTCTGGTATACTAAACTCTTGAAATATCATATTTAAGCCCCACATTTCTTGTACTAGTATACTAAACTCTTGAAATATCATATTCCAGTCCCACATTTCTGGTATACTAAACTCTTGAAACATCATATCCAACTCCCACATGGTCGGTCATATAACCTATTGTCGTTACTGTGGCAGGAATATGAATGAAAGTATCCTTTACATAATGCTATATTTGATCTCTATTGGGAAGAAAAGATGGCCACCATGGCTGGGCACAGACTGAAATAAGACCCTGTTTAATATATAAGAAAGACCCTTCACCTTCTCAGAAACTGCTTCACTGATGAAATCTAAGGTAATTTGATGATCCTTTATAAATATTTGGTGTCGAGTGTTTGCCCCCGTTGACATAGTTTAAATTGAGACCATATAAGGCTGGTTCCCGTTGACATAGTTTAAATTGAGACCATATAGGGCTGCTTCCCGTTGACATAGTTTAAATTGAGACGATACATGGCTGCGTCCCGTTGACATAGTTTAAATTCAGACCATATAGGACTGCTTCCCGTTGACATAGTTTAAATTCAGACCATATAGGACTGCTTCTCGTTGACATAGTTTAAATTCAGACCATATAGGACTGCTTCTCGTTGACATAGTTTAAATTCAGACCACATAGGACTGCTTCTCGTTGACATAGTTTAAATTCAGACCATATAGGACTGTTTCTCGATGACATAGTTTAAATTCAGACCATATAGGACTGTTTCTCGATGACATAGTTTAAATTCAGACTATATAGGACTGTTTCTCGATGGCAGCTTAAATTCAGACCATATAGGACTGTTTCTCGATGACATAGTTTAAATTCAGACCACATATGACTGTTTCTCGATGACATAGTTTAAATTCAGACCATATAGGACTGTTTCTCGATGACATAGTTTAAATTCAGACCATATAGGACTGTTTCACGATGACATAGTTTAAATTCAGACCATAAGACTGTTTCCCGTTGACATAGTTTAAATTCAGACCATATAGAAATGCTAAGCTGCTGTAACTCGAACTGCAAATGGATAATTAAGAGATTGTCTTTTCAAAAGTTGGTATTTGTGTATCGTTCGGAAAACTAAGAAGGCCGCTGCTTTCTGCTTCATAAAAAATCTCCAAAATCTTAGAAACTGCTTTGCTGCATGTTGATTCTTATGCCAATTATTAAGTGTTTAATTTGTTGCGAAATAAATTCTTCATGTAGTGTCTGAAGATAATAAAGTATATGTTGTTGTTCATCCAATAATTAACCAGTTCATAACTATCATAACTAAGTGAGCCATGTAGGTTTTGGTAAACCTCTAATTCTGGAGATTTTAAAATTTGTAATCTAATATATCATGCAGAAACAATGAAGATGTTTGCCCCTGGGAGGTAATACATCAGAGATTACAACGTTAATACATCAGCTTCAAGCTGAACATGAAAGTATTTGTCTATCATAAATACTGTGAAATACTGTTAAGTTTTAACATGCACTATTAAAGCCTCAAATATGTAAATATCAACATCATTAGCCCCAAGTTAATATCTTACTCATATTGCACGTGAGCTCCACCCAAGAATTCGTGTGTTTCCTAAAGGTTTATAGAGATTATAAGATTCACCTTCATATAAACTACTTTAAAAAGACAAACGAAAGCTAATTGTAAGTAAACTACAATATAATGTATTAGTAATGAACACCATTAAATAAAATAATTTTTTTGTTAAATGCAAATTCTGAACTTTTGGCAGAAGTAGGAGACTTTATAAAGCAATCTACAGAATTGCAAAAAGGAGGTCCTTGTCGGTCAAAGGTATGACATGTGAAAAATATAATGTTAGTTAATAGGATTTATTTTGTGTATCCTATACCGGTATATTATGATCAAATTGTAATTTTCTATGTTTTCTATGTTTTGTTTGTTTGTATTTGTATTTGCTTGACCCACATGGGTGTATTATGCAAATAAAGAATTAATTAATTAATTAAACACTGTCATGTAGTAATGGGTTGAGACAGGTTTATAAGCCATGCAAAAATTGTGGAATTATATAATTATATGCGGGGTAAGAAATGATTTTGGAATTTTACACATTTACGGTACATGCAAGTACGAAAAGTGTGCTTCGACTGGAGAGAATTCTTCTACAGTTTTGCATATTATGTTAAACATAATGAAATGTAAACCAGTTTTATCTGTGTGTAATCATAACTAACTGGATTGTAATTTTTGTACTGTGCCCTCTAATTGATTTTTTCAATTTTTCAATCTTGATTATTTTTATAGTTTAAATTTTACCATTTAATTGCTAAAAAGATGCAAATAGAGAGTCAAAATCATCATTGAAGCCCATTCCAAAACTTAACCTTTCAAATGTTCTCAACATAAGGTAAATGTTCTATGAGGCGTTTCTGTCGTCCTGAATATAGCTGAAATACTGCTCGCTGGACATTAAGCTATCTTCCAGTAAACTGCAGGGGCGGATCCAGGATTTCAAGTTAGGGGGCGCACTTAAAATAATCGCGCCGAACGGAGCGAGGCGCGAAAATTTCAAGTTGGGGTATTTCGTGTGAAAAATCACGATTTTACGCAAAAAAAATCTTATTTCTACCAATTTTAGGGGGGGCGCGCGCCGGGTGCGCCCCCCCCTTTGGATCCGCCCCCCCCCTTTGGATCCGCCCCTGAACTGTTTGGCTTACGTGTTATAGACAAGACAAATACTTTTTGCGTTACGCTTACCACAAAATATGGTTAAATATTTGCGGTATCATGCCTCCTTTGAACTGGATATTACTATATATTTGCCCTCTCCGTACGATAGACCAACAAACTTGGTTTTGCACTTTTTCACTTACTACGTTAAGTAAATTAATAAAACAAGTGGTGACTGAATGTTCAGAGAAACTAGTCTATTTCTGTACAAAAAGAGCAATTTATATAATTATTACGACAAACATACATTTATGGTAGTTATATCTGACACAGATATAGTAATACTGTCAGCTAAAACATATATAATATCATGTAATATCTCTTAATGTTACATGGTCATGTTTGATCTAAAACTTGTCTAGAGGACCAGTCCATGTTTATATTTTTTTACTTTGATATAGAAAACGTGTAATGTCCTAATATATTTTTCACATTGACAATATTATAGACTCGGAGACAATTGAACAAGATATTGTTTGTTTGTTCATATGCAACCAAACTGAGTTGAGTTTAAAGAAAGAATGTACCTTTCATCTTTAATCATCTTCAGTATTTAATCTCTATTTATGTTAAATTGGCAAATTCTCTGTACCGCTGTTTAGACTAGGGTTTTATGAAAATTAAAGAATCTTGAATCAGTATAATTTATGAGGATGCATGTCTGAAAAATCTTAATCGATTACTCTTTGAAATGTTAAAAGTGTCCTTAATAATACTAAACCTAACTTATTAGAATGAGTTAGGTGAACATTCATGATCTCCTTTTCATTAATAATATTTTCCGTATTCTTTATAAAATTGTGTGTTAAATAAGTGACTAAGAATGAAGGACACTTCCTTTTGTATAAAACTATATAGCTGGCTTTTAATACTTCCGACTGAAAAAAATATCAATTTGTTTCTTTAACCCTGAGGTAGACAGCTTTTTGTCAATTCATGTAACTGTTTAAGATCATTTAAAAAATAAAAGGTCGGTTTCAGGTTAGGTCTTATTGAAAAGTGTACGCTATTTATTTGAGACTTTTCTTACAGTTTACACCACAATATATTTTTTGGTGGAAATCTTGACGTTGGATCATTCACTTGTACTAAATATGTTCATTTTAATATTTGAATAAGTTTGAAGAAAAAAATAATGTTTATGGTCATATCAACAACATGTTATTGTTAGAAATTTAAATGTGAAATGTGAAATCTTAGTGTGAAATGTATCTGGTCTGTAATTTTATAGCCAGTAGAAAGACTGTTGTATACGTATTATTTGACAATACAAAGACATTCTTTGTAATAAAAATGTGAAACCAGGATGATGCATTGAATTTGTATTGAAACAAATGGCTTAAGTGGGCAGATTTCTACAATACGTTTTATCCATGATATCATTTGTCTACTATGAACATCACATCTCATATTTATTACCAAGAATGCCTTTGTTAACACAATTTCGCAGGAAAAGGGGTATCTACTTTTCGTATTACGTGAACTCTGACCTGTTCATCGTTTATTTCTTATATATATATATATATCTTTATTCTGATAAACCTTTGTAGTACAATGGTATACAGATACACATACAAAATAAACAGACAACAATTACATGATAGAATACAAATAGGCATGCATCATATTTACAAGGGAAGAGAGTGTGTATGATTAGCCTGTAATTTTAGTAAAATATCGTGTCTAAAATGGGTGAAGTTTTCAAACTTACCTATAATATTACATTTATCTTCTTGTTTATTTCTTGTGGAATATTCATGAAAAAAAATTTGTACCATGCACTAAAAGACATTTTTTCTACAGTTTCTAAAGCAAATTAAACAATATATTTTTTTTTTACAAATAATGATTTTCAATAATTATTAAGTTGAACACAAATTGGAATTTTTACTATAAATATACAAAAAGGGTTGATTATAAATAGACAATATACATACATTGTCGGAAAATATAAAATTTAGTTGTACGAGGTTTAGGAACTGGAAGAAAAACGAGCCTCTGAAACTGAATTTCAAACAGATATATATTTTTTTTAATTTATTTGAAATGCACAATTTTACCCCAAAAATATGTTTTTGCATAATTGTATGCCATCAACCCCTGATGGCATACAATTATACAAAAACATATATACAAAGCAGACAAAGGACAATCATTAATTAAGTACAAATTAAAAGAATAACAAGACAGTCTTATACAGACAAATTAAATGAAACTTTAAAATAGTTTGCTTTTAATGGCTTTTATTTCATTTAAATTGGACATGAAACAAATTTGTGAGAATGTTTTAAAGAAAGTGTGTTCCATAGTTATGGTAATTTGGAAAACAATATACTGTATTGCCTCTCGTTACACATGTTATTTCATTTTTGTTATTGATATTCAATTTTGTAGACCATCTTGTCAAGTGTCATGTGTATTTAATATTATAATATAGTTATATATTATAGTTAAATTGGCAAATTCTATGTACCACTGTTTCAACTATCATTTTATGAGAAATAAAGAATCTTGAATCTTGTAACTACAGTGTAAACTATCGGATTGCATGAAAAATGTCGAAACATTGAATCAAATTAAGACTGTATCCCAGGAATAAATATTTAAATGACACTATTAAGGCTAATTTTCGTCCTTTCAATTACTATAATTTTCCAATCTTTTTATTGTATAATGTTATTACACAATGTTCTCATGAATGACAGAATTAAATTATGTACGTAATATAATTGTATACTTGTTCAGTTCCGTAACAAGAACTTACAATTTTGTTTCATCGCCCGTTAATGGAACTAATTATACCATATCAAGATAAATAGATGTAAACTGGTACAACTATCGTGTGGTAATACACATATTTCATTTAATCTTCAGAGACCGTAACAATTGCCTCGAAGCACTGAACATAAATCTTGACGAATTAACGATGAAAACTTGACCTGGTCGACCCAAATTTTTCTTGGCGTATTCTGCCATGGGCCCTATGTTATATGATTTAATATGTATGTACTATATTTCATATTCTGTTTTCTTCTTTATACAATTTCTTGGTATTTACAAGGCCAGTTTAGGGCTGGATAAATGAAAATGCTCATGACAACAAAATCGCTTCCAAGATCAGTCAGAATAGTTATCCACTAATCCCTAGATAGGGTATGGGGCTGAATAACTCATCAAATTAATATTATATGCCTTATATATAATTACTAACAATAAAAATTCAGAAACAAATCTTCTGCATTACAGTAAATGTCCATAGAACATTTATTTTTGATTTCTGCATGGTGCTAACGAATCGACACTTTCTTTAACAAACAAATATTCAGAACCAACCTGCAATGGTTTTGACCACTTTAAGGGTATATATATATATTCATGTATTTATTTTTGTTCTCAATAATTGAAACATATTTCATGGGATTGGATTTGCTTGTTATTGTATGGTCATTGTGGTTCGATGTATTTTTAGTCGGCAAAAAGTGGACAAGTTCAGCCTATAGTGTCCTGGTCATCGTGCAACGATCATATCGATCCGTTCAGATAATGTTCAATGCTGTGATAACTAAAGAAATTATAGGTTAATTTGTTTATGGACATTTATGGTGGGTATTTAACCTAATTTTTCATTGTTTGACCCCTCCCACAGTTTGTGATTATGGACAATAAATGTCTTAACAGACGATTACATCAATCTGTATATCAGTTATTGATTATTGACACAGGGAATGCCCCCAGTATAACATGCATTATGAATGGTAGATCGATCATACAGCTCGGTCATGAGAAAACGTGTTTTGTATTGTAAAACCGTGTGTAATGATTTGTGGTTAAGTACGTGATTTAAAAATTGCTCTGGAATTTATGATAATTTTTATGTTTTGAAGTTCTTTTCAAATGTAATTAACTAAAGGTAAGTTTCTTTAAATGTTTGTATATTACAACACCTTATTACGTTAGACCAAGGATTTATATAGTCCTACTATATAAATCCTTGGTTAGACAGAGTAAAGGTGTTGTTCGGAATTCGAAAATTATTGGATTTTACCAATTTTCATTTAGATATTTTTACCTTCGGTTATAAGTCTTATGACGTGTTTGTTGACATATTTTAAATGTCGATGTTAATAATGTTTACATTAGAGTTATAGTGGTAAAAGGGTTCGACACTCAGTGACTGGACAAAATCATGTTTATTAGGTAGAAGATATATCTAATATATTAAAGACCTAGGAATATTTACTTTGAATATTTATTAAGAAAGAGGTCGACCACACAAAGAAGGTTAGTGTTTATAAAATTTCACTTTGTTTCGACAAACAGTACGTAGAACTTTGTCCACATCTCTCAGACATATTTGGTTTTACCATACTATATTTGTATGACTGTTTTTTTTTTAACCAAGTATGTTTTCGTAAACTATATTTTAATTGATTTTAAATTTTCAAGTTAATCTTGCTGTTAACTAGAATAATAAAATGTACATTTTATTACCAATTTTATATTTTATATTAATTTATTATTATTAGCCCTCTTCGTGCTGGAACGCACATATGATAAAGCCATCACCAGAGACTTCCATGCCTGTCTGTCTTGGGACCAATGCTGAACTTGTCCTCATGTCCAGTCTTTTTCTTTCATCTCCTTCTCCACAGAGCATCTCCGGTGTCTTTATATTAAAGACAAATTTAAATGAGCTTGTTTCTAGAGATGAACTACACACCCGTGTCA
The DNA here is from genome assembly GCA_002080005.1 of Gigantidas platifrons. NCBI lineage: Eukaryota > Metazoa > Mollusca > Bivalvia > Mytilida > Modiolidae > Gigantidas > Gigantidas platifrons. The sequence continues at coordinate 537,220 of MJUT01054511.1, forward strand.
ATGGTTTATTTTGCTTAATGAGGTCCATGTATTAAGGTTGTATCTCAACGTGAACTTAAAGTGTTATTACGCGTCTTACACATCACCCTGCAAGAACATAAAATCAGTTTTGTCAGGTTTCATAGAAAATCGGACATATTTCACCTTAAGAAATCTAGTATTTGCCTTGTTTACATGAAGCTTTTCTTGTCTATTTTACAGCTAGAACATCATGGTAAGCCGTGAAGAACTTATATCAATAGTAGGAGGTTCATTAGGAGGACTGGTGGTGATAATGATCATTGTAGCAATCTGTGTATTCTGCTGCCGTGGGTATGTATCGCCATGATATAGCTGAACTATTTCTGAAAGTGGCGTTAAAACACAATAAAAAAAAATCATTATCATATAAAATATACTCTTAATAATGAATCTAAAAACAGAAATATTTCCAGTTTATAAATTATTTCAGTTAATTTGAAACTAAAACTTAACACCATTTTTATTCGACTTTGAGTATATGTTCTAAAATACTATATAGACATTTATTCATTGGATGATTTTGGCTTCCAGCAACATGACTGATGAAACTTAAGTAAGAAACTATACAATATAGGGTTAAGTGTTATTGGCATTTATCACCACTTTCAGCCATGTTGTGACTACCAGACTTACAGGGGAGTGGGGGAAGATATAAGGAACTAACCCATGAAATAAGTGACCATGTGTGGCGATCTGGAAACCCTTTTTATTACTTGGGAGGTGGGTATTGAAGCTGGAACCCACGTTAGAGGTTTTATTCTTGTGACCAGAGGTCAACCACTTTATACAATCGGCCCTTACAATAACAAATCAATATTCAGATGAATATATTTATAAAATTGCCTCATAATAAAATTGGTGAAATGTAAACTTATTAGACAATAAAACTTATCATAAAACGAACAAAGAGCAGCATAAGCGAGGAAAAACTTTATCTATGTGTTCTTGTACCCGATGTTTAACCAAATATATATACACCTGTATTGAATAGGTAGATATTTTAAATATTTGTACATAAATATATCTGTGTAGATATTAGTTTTTGTCAGACAAAAAGGACAGATACAATAGAAGTTGTATTGACTTTATAAAATAGACAATAACAAGTCACACCAAGGATCACGTTGCTCTTAGTCATAAAAACTTCTCGCACACCCTTAAATATCGTGGTAATTAGACCTTATAGAATGTACTTATTTTTTATCTTTATAAGAATGATTTGTTACCCTCTCGTGTTGCTTCCACAAATTAAATTGGAATGTCTAAATATGTATTGTCAAAAGAACACATCCCATGTGGCATTCCTTTTATATAATCATCTTCTACCTTATTAAAAAAAGAAGATTCTTATGGTAATTTATTGTCTTATTATATATGTTTTAATTATAATCTTCTTTTTTTAAATCTACAAATCCAGTAGTAAATTAGCTAATACGTTTTCAACCCATTTCATTGATAATTTGGTCACGTTTATAAACGTATAATATTGAACGAACATTCCACAGAATGTGGTGGGGTGACCTTAAATCCTAATAAAAACGTAAAATACAACCTTCAGTCGCACTTCCTGCTTTGTAAGAGTTTTTCTTATTGTACGAGTGGTCATATTGGTGTGTCTGTGTACTGTATTTTTGTTTTTATACCCGGATCTACATTTTAGTACACTAAATAATGAGTACAATTGGATGAACTATGATGTTTTAAAATTAATTTGTGCCCAAGATTCAAAATCGTATAAAAAATAAAATTCAAATCATTTTCTTCTTATATGAAATTTAAGATGTGAGAATTTATATTCCTTTAAAGGAGTGTTTATGATATTTAAATGAGTGTTTACAATACATAGTCATCACTTGTGTATGATGTTGAAATTTTTAAACCTAAATATATTTTACCTTTTACCTTTTATCTCCATATATGGGTATAGTTACAATTATAACAAATTCTTCAAATGATAGCTTTATGAGGACAATGTGAAATATTTTAAAAACCAAACCTGCAAGTTATTATATAGAAAAATACAACATAATAATCAGGTGTCAGGCTTCAAGTCACCCAATGCAGAAATATATCCAGGTTTTACAAAGAACTTTTTTTTTGTCATTTCATCTACCATAGGAATCGATAGTTTGAATGAATAATTTAATTCATTTAATTAAATAGTTTATTCATTTCTATTGTCAACACATGCACGTACACCTTTAGCAACTTTATACGTTTGCTGATGTGCATTTAAAAATTTCCAGTTTGAATAGAATAAAATCAATTTTAGTTTTAAGCCAGATACAGATTCAGAATAAAATCAATAATATATATAATATAAGTATTCCTGTAACAATAATAACAACACTGTTTTAACTCTGAAAATATTGAATTATTGAAAACATTATGTAAATTTATTTTGAAGCATCTTCCTTAAAAAGTTGATACATCTTGTCTTTTAATAATTATAACACAAAATCAACTGTATGAGTAAATTAACATATCATTGAGGCACCGTCCCCGGGTGTTTACTGCATTCAAGCTACCTTATTCGCTAACTTGTTTGCTTTAAACACGGGAAGGATAATCAATTCATACAATTAAATATTTGGGTGTGAGCTAACATCCTTTTAGCATCGTCCCCTGGTGTCTTCTGCTGAAGGGCAACCTATGTGCTTGCCTTTCTGCTTTAGACACAGGGAGGATATAAATGGCTTATATCTCAAAATTAAGGGTTGACTATCATCCTTTTAGCACCGTCACCTGGTGTCTCCTGCAGAAAGGTTATCATTGTGTTTGCCTCTCTGCTTCAGACACGAGTAGGATACAAACAGTCTGCTCTATCTATTTATTTATCATCGTATTTATATGATACATATATCATAGCTGGATGTATTAAAACATATCAACCACACTGAGCATATAAATGACATGTTATAAGTATATGTTATTGTATCTGATTGTCTTTGTTAAACATATGTTATGTTTTAAATAATTATATATGTGAATATTTATGCCCCTCGTGGGCCCATAATTGGTAAATAAAAGTATCTTATCTTATACTTATGTACTAAATGATGTATAACGCTACTCTGAAAGGAATAGGAGAAAACCTACATTATGTCACTTGACATACGTTTGTATCGAGTACACCTCGCGAGGGATGGGAAGCAAATTATCAACCCATTAAGTCTGATGTCTTTCACTGGTATCACGTAAATACCGACATATATCTAAAGGTTCTCAGAATAAAACATCGTTTGAACACAGTCACGTGTGTTTTTGTTGAGCAAAGCGATTACTCTTTCAACACTATTTCAGTTAATATAATGGCGGTCAGTTTTATTGGTGGAAACCCGAGAATATCACAGTCTTGTCGCCCCGAACTTGTCGCAAGTAACTGACAAACTTTGTCACATATAGTTGGTTGTTCCGAGTACACCTCGCCATGAGCGGGATTCAAACTCACAACTTTCATGCTTATAGGCACTGATTACATAGGTTACTGTAAATCCAACTACCATATGATTAGGACCACATCAGCCCCTGTTCAGCAAAGGGCTATTGTAATATAAAAAAAATGCCAGCTTGGATTTTACAAATTAGAGGTTATAGATTTTAAAATAGGGGAACATTTGAAGTTTGAGATATCAAAAAATAAGAAAAAATAACGTAAACAAGATAATAGATGCAGAAGAATTCAGTCTAGGTTTTCTATATTGACAGGCAATTTTTCATGAATAACTTCTGTTTATTTCATGTATTTATCTTCATCGTACCGTACATTTTTTCTTCTAACAACAGAAAGGTCACTTTATTTATTATCTTAAAGTCAAGATAATTTGACATTAGTTGAATAGTGTATTCATGTGTATGAATACTCATGAACTTTTCATGTTTGTCAGGATATGTCATTTCAAATTACTAAATTTGACATGAACATTTATATAAATATACATTTGATAAACAAGAAGAGAATTTAAGCAATCTATTTAAATGATATATACGACCCATACATCGTGATTATATTAAATGTACAAAGCCCCTATATCTTTTCTTAAGATGTATTTTTATTTATGACAAGTAATTTTGACACAATTCCCTTTATGATTAAATCGCTACAATCCCCAAAATCTGATTTACTTCATGTTAATATTCCTTATAAATAGAAAAAAGCATGCCATGACTAGTAATTCTATGTATATAAACAGGGTTACCTACCACCATAAACTTTTTATCTACACTTTACGCCCAAAATTAAGGCAATGGTGCATGGACACAATACATACAAAACACGAATGCTAACAAGACATCCAGAAAAAATAATTTGTTTAAGAGTGAAACTATTGCATGTTTCCATTCCTATTAAAATATTTGTTCTGAAAGTTTCATTAATTACACATCGTAGAAATTTTGCAAATAAACTTCATTTTAAGAAGACATTAACAGCAGTCCCAAGTTGTCATAGTCGTACTTTCCTCATTCACGACTTACTACCAGGTTTGTAACTAGATTAACACGACGGGTGCCACTAGTGGAGCAGAAACTGCTTACCCTTCAGGAGCACCTGAGTTCACCCCGGTTTTTTGTGGGGTTTGTGTTACTCGATCTTTAGTTTTATATGTATGTTTTGTCGATCATTGTTTGTCCATTTGTACATTTTCTTTTGGTCATTGTGACAATGTGTTGTCTGTTCTTCTTCGATATACGGTTTCTGATTGCTCCTGTCCTTTGGTATCTTCAAACTCTACTTGGCCAAAGTTTCAATATATTTTTCAATTTGAGTGAGTGATTGTTGCTTAACACCAAGTCAGCAACTTTTCAGCTTGATCACAGCGAGAACAAATTATATTTCATTGAGATGAGGATGAGGTCCACCTTGTACTAGACAAATACGCTTAGTTGGATTTTTATAGTGCTAGTTCCCTTAAACAAGTTAACAATCATTGGGTAGACATGTCGCTCTACTCGGACACATTATACTCATTTCGAGCCAACCAGTCTTTGCTCTTACTCCTTAATGTTGCATGCTGAACAGAGGCCGAGCTCGAACCCACCGTCTACCATACTGGAGGCGAGTACACGAACCATTACACCACCAATTCGTTTTTTTTTTATTATTATTACTTTTAATTTCAGTCCTTTCAGAATAAAAAAAACCCAGTATACTAGTAGTTATGTTCAAAGTATTGTCCCGTCATATATTTATTGTCATATATATTTGTTTAAATTTACAGTCGAAAACGAGAATCAAAGAAAAATATACGTCGATTTCAACCTCTTCCTCCCGGAAATGATTCTAGTAAACACAGTACATTAAATGGAGTGGATCCTAGGACTGATCCTCGTGCAGCAGAAACAAGACTTCCTAAGATTGGAAGTAATGGGCTCTGGATGGGTACACCCAGTATGTGTGCCGCACCCCACCCTTACTACGTAGACAGGAACGGAAAAAGAAGTTCTCCTTTACAGAGAGCATCATCAGAGGAACGGCTTCATCAAAGTATGTTTATTTCTTTTTTACAGTTGAGTGATAACCATCTTCCGCAGCCAGGGATACGAGTGAGGCGGATCGTAACCGTTGGCTAGCGAAGATGAGCGATAAGCTATGTAAAAGAATGTGTTAGGGGACATTTGTTCAACATATAATTTTATATTCCATCATAACAACATTTTATACATTTTTAAGATTTCATAAAACCTTCATTGACAATGGTGAAATCTTCACATCTGTTATTGACACTACATATTATAACAATATATATGACAATCCTGTATCCTGTTATGGTCAATATATTTCTATGTCAATGGCCTTATCTTACAATAATATCCAGTCCCATTTGCTTTAAAAGTAAATTCATGGTTGAGGTTTTTTTATGTTGAAATATGTTTTTGTTTTATGTGAAACTATACATGGTACAAAACAACAGAAAGTCATATACAAATAAAATAGCAAAATTTATTTTATAATATAACACAAGATGACAACAAATGTCAATTATTTACTTTATTTTACTTATATATCTTTAATTTTTCACTAAAGAAAGAAAACAAGAAAAATAAATAAAAAAGAAAAAAGGTTAGAAAAATATGTTTTTGTTTGTTACAAGTATATTTTATACTGAATATAATTTAGATTTTTTGACAAAAAAAGAAAAAAATAATCTTAAAATATGTTTTGTTTTTTGAAGTGTGGGATGTTTTACGTTTTGAGGGGAAACAAATCCAAAATAATGTTTATTTACTAATTATGGGGCTGAAGGAAAGCAATGTTATGAAATAAATTTTGGGATATTAGACACATCAATGACTGTTCATAGCAATTTATTTAGACAATTTTTTTATATTAAATTATCCCACAGAATTACGACATATAGTTATCAGTAGGTCCAAAAGCTACGATACAGACCTGGATGTAGAATATCTTGGTAAATAATATAGCATGGTGTCCATTGCTGTGTGCTGTGTATAATTTGCATATATCTATTTTTGAACAAAAATATCACAATTAATAGATGTAAATAAAATTGAAATTAACTTGTGTTTTGACCACATACAGTATTTAGTAATATACTAATGTGATGTTTGAATCTGGTAGCACTTTTAACATTGTTATGTGTTTAGTGGGGGGGGNNNNGGGGGGGTTTCATTGATATTTTATGGTTGGTTTGTTTTAATGATAGGTCACTATTTGCATTACGTTCCAATATAAACACAATTTAATGGCGATTCCATACACGTTTGAACACATGAATGAGATAAGTGGCCATTATCACCTTTGTAGAGTATTGTTTCTTACAGGTGATACTATGGTTTATTGTGAGAAGGTACACAGATTTATGATTTTATTGTTATAAATACATAAACCAAATACTGTTAGGCACTATACCAGTAAACATATAAGTAGGGTGTAATGACCAAGAATATATAACATCTTCCTGATACAGGGCAATCATGATGGAACACCTTTCATTATAGGTCATCTCTGATCAAATAATAAAAACATTTTGCCATTGTAATTGGTTTATGAATGCAAGTAGATGTTTTAAAAATATGTGTTTGTACAGTGAGGTTTACAGATATACAAAGTAGCAGACGGCATTTCGTAGTGGACACATTTAAAATCCGTCTATCATTAATTCTGCCATTTTGTACTTATACTGGCCATCTTGTATCATGCACAACTACTGTGTCAAGATAGTACAAATATTTACTATACAAATAGTGATAAATCAAATATTTTCTTTATAAAAGCACCTATTATATGTGTGCAGTGCAATTAACAATGGTTGTCTTTTAATACGTGAATTAACCAGATCTGTTGACCTATGAACTGCGACGTTTTTAAACAAACAGGCCAACCCACCCTTTAGATGGACAAAATCACCGACAATCCAATTGTAAAGTAGGAATGAAATCAGTCAGGAATACTAGTATGACCTAAAAAAAAACCAGTAATGTCATGGATATGGACACTCGTCGTTCGTGACTCATAGATGACATGATTATATATGCAAACACAAAGATAGGTGTGGCAATAGATATCTTTTTTCATTATTTAATGTAGTGTCACAACATCGATATCAGATATGGGTCGATCTTTTTTCATTTTTTAATGTAGCGTCACAACATCGATATCAGATATGGTCTAGTGGTTAAGGCAATCGATCGTATTGAACCATCGTCCTCTCACCAATGGGATACCGGTATATTGGGCATTGGTTAAGGGTCCCAGCGCATCCTCGGGTGGTTGGTAATGTGGGGGGGGGGGTTGGTTGTCAGGTTATATTACGGAAAGTCAGACCGTGGACCATATTGGATAACATGTTTGGAGAGTGTCATGGTCCCTGCAGATTTCGAAAGAATATGGCATTGTAGCCATTACAAAAAAGACTAAGCTCTCTATACTTTTTCAGTGGCAGTCAAATGTTATTGACCCGGTTGACCCATCCCTTCCCTCATTTCTATATAGTTTTTGTTTGTTTGTTATTTTTTTAAATTATTTTTTATATATACATGTATATATTATTGAACTTGCATGTTCTCGTCCTGAATATAACTTAAATGCTGCTCGCTGGACGTAAAGCAAGACTCAATCAATCATCCATTTGGGCATATCTCACTTTGTAAGTAAAGTCAGCAATTGTACTGGGTACTCACAGGTACGTGTGGACAGGACCCTATGTCCCCCCTTTTTTTTTAACATCCATTTTTTTCATATAAACAACATTTTGCAACTTTGTATGTATCACTGTATGACATATATACAATAAATTCAATCAAACAGTAGTTTCTATCCATGCCGGGTTTCTGACATAATATGAGAAACCCGGCATGGATAGAAACTACTGTTTGATTGAATTTATTGTATATATATGTCATACAGTGATACATACAAAGTTGCAAAATGTTGTTTATATGAAAAAAATGGATGTTAAAAAAAAAAAAAGTGGGACATAGGGTCCTGTCCACACGTACCTGTGTGGGTACTCACCGACTGTCGGTAGTTTCCTGGAAAGTCTGTTTTTATGAACACCAAACATAGCTATAGAATTGTTGAAAGTTGCTAAGCAAACATACAATAATTACTTAAACATGCAAGTAATCATTTGTCCGCTATAGAATTGCTGAAAGTTGCTAAGCAAACATACAATAATTACTTAAGCATGCAAATAATCATTTGTCTATGATCATTATAATACATAAAAAATCATGTTTAACAATATTATAGTCTTAAAATTTGTAACGCTTGATTAATTTGACATCATCCATCTGCATATATTTTTAAATTATGAGACAAGCAGGAGGGCGCCATTTTGACAACAAATATGAATGGATATCAGTTGTCTTTAAATAAGTTTCCGGTTACAGACAGACATTATAAGGTTTTTTTTGTGTGTATGTTTGAAAACATGCCCTAACACTTTCACATAAAACAGAATTAACTATATAGATAGTAAACGTTGTACATGTACTTCATTTTCGTAGACATCTTTTATAAGATTTTAATATTACGTTTTCATTACTTTCTTTCTAAACATGACAACAAGCGTTGGTGGATTGTCATCTACCTATACAATCGGTGTCGTTCGGGTCGCCACCGTGACGAGACTCGGATACAACATTTTTATTTGATAAACTGAGTTTATCAGTGACTTGCGACATTTATTCGTGATACTCCCGTAGTTTCCTGAAGTATAAAATTAATGATAACTTTATTGCAAAACAAGAAACCCTGACGGGCTGTGCAGCCGTGAAATATTGTTGAAAGTAGCGTTAAAACGTTTTTATGTTGTCATTATTAGAAGTTATCAGCTATATAGTATGAAAAATCCTGATACAAGAATATTAGTAACGAAATAAAGATAATGGACTAAAAATGGAATTCAAAATTCATCTTTGTATGTTTTGCGTTCGGTTAACCTTTATGAAACAGAAAAGACCTGGATTTGTATTGCTTAAATTTTGGTGCAATATTAATATTGGAAGGGTGACTTTTGTGCAACAATTGCAAAGTTATTATTCTCTTGCCTCAAGTTTTACTATTTAAGACCTTTAGTTTACTTGCTCCATAAGACTTTTAAATAATTTGTCTTTCCTGTCGTTTGATTATGAGCGTAGCTGATGAAGGTTATTACAGAAGGACGTCGTACACATTAAAATGGAAATCTACGTTTTTATTGAATAATTCACGAAACGGTTTGGCAGCATGAATTCATTCATATCATATATGCCACTACAAATACAATATCAAAATTGTGTAATATTCTAACATGACGTCCTTCTTTCGCATTGTAGACAAACGAAAGATTTATCGATGGTATAATCTCATTAGCACATGCGCAGGTGAATGTGACGGATTTTTCCGTCGTAAATGTAAATGTACATGTTGATGAGTTATCGTCTGCTCGAATTTGGCAGCATAAATTGTGTGCGACAATTTTCCGCAAACGTAATTTATATAAATTACCGTTTTCCAATCAAAGTATACTACCGTATTTATACTCTTAGACATATTAGAATCGAAATAAATCATGGAAGCCAGAATGTGTTTTGAGTTTTAACATGGGTTGGCGGATATTAGTAGATTTTATCCCTCGCCTCTGGCTCGGGATAAAATACTAATATCCGCCAATCCATGTTAAAACTCAAAACACATTCTGACTTCCATGATTTTAATATTAAAATTGTGTATTTTGTATGAACTTGGGTCACGCCTATTATATGTATTATTTCCAATAAAAAAATAATTTGAGATATAATTACATGTAAATGTAGATTCTGGTATACATTAATCTCATTTCTAACATGTTAATGTTACTGACTTAACTATTGTTAATAATAAAAAAAAGAATTACAGGAATTAATACTGACGTGTGAAGAGATAGAAGAAACTATCATGACTAAGATTTATTTGTCTGGAATATGAATAGATATAGGAGTATTCATTGTACTCGGGGTCGGGCCTTGTGAGATGCGGGGCCCAATGTCATTCTCTGTAAAGCCTGCAGTGTGTTGTTGTGTATACTTGGAACAGCCGAGAGTAGATATCTCCAGCCACATAACCCTCCTTAAAAAAGCGGGCCTAATTGGTTTAAGACCGGCCCTTATTGTACTTATACAATAATGGGAACAACCCATCAATCCTTTCCACCAAATAACATGATAGGGATGTAATATATTATACTTATTATTCTGCTGACAAAAAACTTTATTCTCTCTGGCTTGTACTGAATAAAATGTACTGAAAATAACCACCTGTTACGGCTTTGTTTTTAATATTAATGATTTTAACTAGTCACATAAGAATTTTAAAAATAGTTTTCTAAAAATAACTTTTAGTTTGACTGATAATATCCATCATTAATTGCTCATTTTAATATAAAATATGTAAATACCAGTATTACTGACTACTGTTCAATACATATTATTAAATAAGATGAATATTTGCATGTTATTATTTTTTCTTTTAATTTTTCTTTTTTCTTCTTTGTTTTATAGACAGAGGTCATCAAGTTTATGGTGGTGGAAATCTACATTTATATCATAGTAACCCATATTATTATGAACCGTATGGCTTACCTAGGAGTAACAGCTACCTCAATATGTACGGAGGTTACCCTCCGTATCCTTCTGGCAGCAACGGGGGTATGTGATATTTATAGTAATTATCTCCCTTGATGAGTATGATTTTGTTTCTCCCTCCTATCAATCTGTAACAAAAAGGATATTAGTATGTCAAACCTCAACATGTTACAAGAAATAGCTACCTCAATATATACGGTGGTTACCCTCCGTATCCCTCTAGCAACACCAGGAGTAGGTCATATCTTCCTATGTACCGGGGTATATGATTTTGTTTCTCCCTCGTATCAATCTGCAACAAAAAAGGAAAGAAGCATGTCAAACCTCATAATCTTGCAAGTAGCAGCTACCTCAGTATGTCAGTGGTTACCCTCCGTAACCATCTGGCAGCAACATCGGTATGCCATAATTAAAATGTTAATGCCGTTGAATATAAAATCTTGGTACTAAATATAGCATATACAACTATCCATATTCAATGCCCATTCACAACTTTTCGCCGTATTATATATACTAAGGATTTGTATAGTATTATGGTACCTCTTGTTTATATTATATGTACCATTTTATATTTTTAGATTCACGTGCAATGCTGGTGGAATATCCAGATGGTCAAGAATACATTTATGACCCATATCGTGACGTCTCAGAAGAACGGCGTCATGGCAAAAAAGTCAAAAGAACACACAGTGATTTAACTGGAACGAAACGAAAGAAGAGAGAAAGGAGACGTGAATCGCCTTACGATGCTAGGAAAAATAAAAGTACTGATGTATTGGATAAAACTCCCGGTGCAGATGGGACAGCTGTTGCTGATGTTCATCATAGAAGACAGGGAGATCATACCTTCGTACAGACGACAGAACAAAGACCGCCCACACAACTCTCTGAGCAGACGGCAACGATTGATATTCACGATAATGAACTATCAGAATGTGCAACGGATAGTGCGAAAATTAGAGCAATGCAAGGAAGAAATTCAGAACCAGATCCTATCTCTAAAAAATGGGAGGGAAAAGACGATTTACGATTAGATCTTCCGAGTGATATAAATGATGATGGAACAGACGATCTTCATGTGAAACATTATCAGTATGATGGAAAACCCAAAATAGAAGGTCCTGCTATTAGAACAAGTGGAAATAATGCTAATAAAACTGGATATACAAATTCAGCATTTAATGAAAATGAAATAAAAGAAAGTTCACAAGTTCATAAACGATTAGAAAAGAGAGAAAGTAACACAGATGGTATGTATTCATAGTTATACCACTCCAAAGTGTTTCTTTGGTTATACTTGACTGGCTATTAAGATATATGTATAAAGGTCTCTGATCTATGAAGTATAACAAGACAAAGTGTATTGTTTGTTTATAATCAATACCAAATTTTAATTGTTTTTTTTTACTTTCGCAGTCAATACATGCCATTCTAAAATAATGACAACTGCAAATCCACAAGAATAGTAACAAAGTAATATACCCCAGTACCTCAATTTTAAACTTGCAAAACGACAATAAATGGGATCTTTTTAGAACTATTTTTCAGTGGTACGGATAATGATTGTTTTAGATGGCTACTTTATGTACATTTATTTCAACTTGAAAAAATATTCAAAGAAAATTTTACATAATGTTCTTCATTTTGTTGGATTTTTTAAACAAGATAGTATTACTGTCTAAAATAGTACTGAACCAAGATTACCAGCATGGTCGGTAACCTAAGATTGACTCTGTATTCTAACATCTCTTCCTGTTTCTTGGCAGATATTACCTTACAAGCATTCACTGGCCCAGTTATTGTACCATCCGTGTTTATGCTGTCATTCATTTTTTTATCTTCCTACTTTGTAACTCTGTATTCTAACATCTCTTCATACTTTGTAACTCTGTATTCTAACATCTCTTCATACTTTGTAACTCTGTATTCTAACATCTCTTCATACTTTGTAACTCTGTATTCTAACATCTCTTCATACTTTGTAACTCTGTATTCTAACATCTCTTCCTACTTTGTAACTCTGTATTCTAACATCTCTTCATACTTTGTAACTCTGTATTCTAAAATGTGTATACACTTTGTAACTGTGTATCTAACACCTCCTACTACTTTGTAACTCTGTATTCTAAAATGTGTATACACTTTGTAACTGTGTATCTAACACCTCCTACTACTTTGTAACTCTGTATTCTAAAATGTGTATACACTTTGCAACTGTGTATTTAACACCTCCTACTACTTTGTAACTGTGTACATGTATCTAATATACCTCCTACTACTTTGTAACTCTGTATTCTAAAATGTGTATACACTTTGCAACTGTGTATTTAACACCTCCTACTACTTTGTAACTGTGTACATGTATCTAACACCTCCTACTACTTTGTAACTGTGTACATGTATCTAATATACCTCCTACTACTTTGTAATATAACATCTCCCCTTTCTTTGTAACTCTGTATTATAAAATCTCTCCTTTCTTTGTAACTCTGTATTCTAAAATATCTTCCTACTCTGTATTCTAAAATTTCATCCTACTTTGTAATACATATATTCTTAAATCTCTTCCCACTATGTAACTCGGTATCTAAAACATCGTCCTACTTTGTAAATCTGCAAAGTCTCAGAGTGATTTGTTGTGTTAAACAGTCCAAAAACGATCGGAAAGAACATAAATCAAATTTAATAGACATTTAATATAATAAAAGCAAAGTAAAAATAACTTTTAGTGAATAAGTATTAAAAGACAAATTAAAATTAAACTTATAATTTCAGTAATTAGTTTTCACTGTTGTTATCAATGGTTATATTCTTGTTTTTTTTTTATTCTTTGCTGTAGGAAAACAAGTGTCGGCAGCATTCGACTTCCTTGAGAACTACATGTCAGACGACGAGGAAACTGTTTTCGCCGACAGCAAACGACAGTCGCCGTTACCTTTCGATACCTGAAAAATTTATTAAGAAATTGAATAAAAAGTAAGTCATTCTAGTATATCACATTTTCAAGAAAAACAAGACTACATACATGTATATATATTTTTGTTTTGTTTTAATTATGTTTCATTTTTATGTTTTATTTAAGTGTTGTTTTCTCTAAAGGAACTTTGTTTTTGTGTACAATTGTTTCCATGTGAACCTTTAGGGGAAATGAAGAAATTGATTTTTTTTCTAGTATATTCACTTATAAAAAGCTATCTTGTCAGTAACTTAATTTATTTTATGTTCATTTTTGTACATAAAACGTCAAATTCACATTTGGAGTAAATGTTATCTTTCTAGAAGTATCTATAGCATCATTAGATAACCTGTGTAAAATAAAGTCTGTGTTCAACACAACCTCATTGCTATAAAATGAAATAAAAATAATAAAGTCATAGAATATTTCTCAATGAACCGAAGGAAGATATGTCTTTTAATTCAGTGCACTTCTGTATTAAGATTCCTTATAAGTGCTTCATGGCGAACAGTTAGAGAGCCATATTTAAATATCGAGCATTTAAGAGCCATACAAATTGCACTTCCTTATAAGTGATTGTTTGGGAACAATTAGATATCAAACATTTAAGAGCCGAGCAAATACATTTTAGCATGTAAACGTGACTTTAAACGCTGTCAAGGCTATGTATGCCTTAAGGAAATAGTTATTGGTTTAAGAAAAGGTTCTTATTTTAAATTTGAGTGTGAAATAGTATTATGTTAATGTCAGTGCTGATGTCGTCACTACTTGGATATCCTCAGCACTGGCATTCCACAAGCAATATTGCATCATGCAAATGGATGTCGCATACAATAATTTGTTTTATGTTTTATTATTTTTTTTAGTATATGGTGTACTCGAACGTGATTCAGGGCAATTATATACGTGTAGACGGAAACAGAACTGCCAAATAGCCCGAAAGCATTGGAGTTGTGCTCCAGAAGAGACTAGACCAGAGACAGAGCCATTCCGCGGCATTTCGTTTATTTTATATGATATTTTGTAATATGACATTAATATAATGGAAAACATACAACGTAAATTTAAACCAAAGATGCAATTGTAATTTGTAAATATATACTTTTTATTGATTATTCCAATTGATACCCGGTGAGATTCAAAACTTCAATTATCGATTTATTATTGTTATCTACAGATTTCATCAATAACATTCTAAAATTTGATATTACAATCAAATGTAGGAATTGATTTAGTGCCATATTGTAACTATGATGTATAAATAATCCAGTATCTGTTCACCTTGTTCTGAACATGTTATAGATTGGTTATTTTAGGAAGAATTTTGTATATCTGGTGTGAAAATTATTGAACCATATTTTCCACAACAAACACAAAGCATATGGGATGCATAAAAAATAGGTTTAGTTTATGGTGTTTAACGCCACTTTCGACAATATTTCAGTTATATCGTGGTGGAAAAAGATTCTGTAAGCAAAATTTAAGTGAAATATTTTGTACCTATAGGGATCTGTGAAATGAAATGTATGTCAATAGATATGTGTAACCGGAAGCAAAAATATGTTATCTATAAATCTTCTATTTTTTTTATTTTTTTTTATATTATTTGATTTTTGGGTCAATAGGATATATTAATCTATAAGTAGAAACAAGATTTATATATACTATATAAATACTTGGTAGAAATAAGTACAATGCAACAACTGTGCAATATAATGTCCATAGATTAATATTAGACTATGACCCAGTAACACTTATTTGTTACTACCATATAATACATTTCAGTTATATTCATATAGTGGTCACATATATTGGTAGATGGAACTGGAGTACCCAATGAAAACCATCCATCTTCAGTAGGTCACAGACAGAATTTATTGCATAAGGTTGAATAACTCAATAATGCAGTCGTTATATTCTGCCTCCTTCCGGTCATTAGGACGGTTGTCGATAGAGGGGGCAGGGACCATTCAAGTTAATTGTTGCACAGAAGATATACATTGCCATGGGAGGTAGTACAACTCACAAACCTTAGTGGTGATATAGGTTAATTGCCACGGTAAATGTAAAACCAACCTACCATGTAATCACGGCCACGGTCCATTACTATATTAATACTAGTATTTTATATTTGGTATGTTAACCAAATATGTATTCTAACCCTGGTCAGATTGGTACTGTCTGTCCTTCTTCGATTTACGGCTTCTGATTAACTATTTGGTATCTGCAAACATTTCTTCGAAACATGATAGAACGAGCGATTGACGACCGGAAATATTGATATTCAATATTCCAATAATCAAGGTTCGTGTGGGTGTTTTATAATATACCGGTATTAAATAGTATGTTCTGTATTTGTTTCAGAGTTATTATGTGATGTTAACGGGTAAACAATTCAATTGGACATTTTGTTGTTGTGAATGTGAAAATCAAAATTTTGAAATACTCATAATTTGTTCTTATAAAATACATTCTTGTCATAATTATTTTATAATATGCATATACATTATTTATTTATGAAATATGTCTTCTTTGATTTTATTCATCACCAGACCAAGCTACAGAAGTTATTGTTACTTCAAAGAAATAGTATATGTCATGGTTAATTACCAATAATAAACATTTTATGAAATGAAAGTTTAAACAGTGACGATGAACCATTCCAGCAATATCAACAAAACAACCTCTCACGTCTACCCACTGAACATAAAAAACCCCACGACATATGACTTCTTTGGAAATCCAGGTTTATTAATCTGCACTACATCATCAGACCACTGAAAAATATTTTGTTTTAAATGTGGATACAAATAATAAGATAGTCAGTATTTAGATGGAAGAGGGTTTAAAGCATACAAACACATCTCTGAAAACAAATACAGAGTCGGAAGATATTTTCTGGCAGAGGAATGATCTTAATACTTAATCATAACGCAAATGAAAAGAACATCTCTAAGGTCCATGAAAGCAAACATTGAAATTAGGTGTCCCGTATGGGTTAGTATCAATAAACGGATGATTATGCTAATTTCTCCTACATCACCCATCAATTTGTATGAAAATAAGAAAGACCTTTCAATCCGTCTGATTTTTAGCAGAAACTGAAGACGAAACATGATGGAGGGAAGGCATAGACTAGTATTCCTGTCCAAGACAGGGACATAACCTCCACTGTGTAAGCAATAGAAGGGGTGGCATTGACGATACAGTGTTTTCCCATATGCGATGCGAAACGGTGAAGCAGAGGAATGATTGTATTGGTTTCCACTGTGTATAAAAAGCGGAATGAGATGAGCCAGAGATTTAGCTAGAATATTGAAGGTCGTGGAACATGTGTCTTTTTCAGATACATATGACACTGTGACAATGAAGACTTTGCTTTCAATGTATAAAAGAGCATGACAATCGGTGCAGCCCGATTTTTCAATTAGACCGCTTCTGTTGTATTGTCCGTTGCTAGCAGTAACGCTTTGCGAGAACTAGAGTCTTTAAAAGAAGGACTGGCGTGTTAATAGGTCGGCTCTCATATTAAGTAAACTGATGTGTTCTTGCTGTTGAACAAAAGATCACACCCCCGAAACAGATTTCCTATCTGTTGCCCGTGACAATACCCTTTATATCATTACATTTTCCCTGTTAATGCAGCAACCTAGCATCGTCGGTAACCCACTGCTGATCGCACTCCGATACTAACCCGGCACTCATCAACTGTGAGTCGGTTCATATGACAACAGTCGCTTATAGAGCTTGTTCCGTAACTGGTCTGTATTCAGTACTTACCATCACAACATAGCAACACTCACATTTTCCTATTACAACTGTAGTTTGCTTGAACAGATTATGACAGATACAATCTAACAAGTCCGTACAGCATATGAAACCAATAGCCCTCAAGTAACTGCAACACGTTCTTCATCGTGTTATTTTACGTCACAAGGGCCTTCTTTTCCTTTTTTACAGGTGTGATTTGATTCGCTTTAACTAATCAAACTGTTTTATAAAGACTTCATGAATAAGAGGATTTCTCTGTCATCTGATCCAAGTTTAATGAACGCAATCAGCTGTGAGTTACCGATGCCAATCTACATGAAAAATCAAAACTGAAAAATAGAAACAAAAGCTTCTTAATATTGAAACATGTTGAAAGGTTATTTCAAAATGTTGCTCTCAAAAGAAATGAAGAACTTTGAAGGCAACCTAGAGGAAACGCATCCATATGAGAACTCAGAAAGCTCAATAGTTGAAACAATTACAGAGTAGTTACTGACAGAATACCTACATTTTCAAGGAGAAAGATTAGGTCGAGATTTGTCCTGTAATGTTCCCTTGATAACAAAAAATTCAAAGACGGACAGGTACTTTGATTTCTTCTAATAAATTAGGAAACATGGGGGTTACGTTCAGGGGAAATCGGAAAGGTAAAACTGATGTATGTTCTGAAATCCATTTGAATGTGGAAATTCGCATCCGAGAGGTCTAGTTTGATAGTTCACATATCTAAGATATTACAAGCCCTGATTGATTTGTTGGTCTCCATGTTGAAATTGGGACGTGAGAGGTATAGGTATAGAACTAGTATTCAGAATAGAAAGCGCTATTATAGGTCTCATTCCACCTGTTTTCTTGAGGACCAGGAAAAGACGAGAATTAAACCTTAGAGTCAACTGTTTAGAAGAAAGTTCTAATATTGCTCCTTTGAGTGATAAAGTATGGAATTCCTCTGATAAAATAAGGAAGTTTCCTTGTCTGAGGTCTCAGTCAAAGGAATCGGAATTGTGGGCAAAAAATGACACTACAGAAGAAAAATAAGATCCAATCCCTCGAATAACTTAAGTACCTAAATATGTGGTAATCTTCAACATATCAGCAGCACCGGCATATATATTTAATATATCTCAGTCGATTATCCAGAGCTTGTGCTCCCTATTTGGATATCTTGATAAAAACTTGCTGTAAACAATGGAGTGGTTAATCCAAGCGTCTCTAGAGCATGGTAAATAAAGTCATCATGAATTCCACGTTTCACGATCGTCGTCGAGACTTGGTTAACCGTGACGGAATATCTGTGCCACAGATGACCACAGATATATCTTTATTTCCTCGTGCATGAGTTATCACCGGAGGTGTAAAATTAGAAAGATAACGAGTGCCACTAGTGAACTAAGTTTAGTCTAGGGTTTCCAGTGGGTTCGTGTTTCTCAACCTTTGATTTTCTGTGTAATATTTTGTAGAACATTACTTGTCTTATTTAGACCAAAAAAGTAAATTATATTTATTCTCAAATTTAAAACAAAATTTATCATTGGAAAGTTACTTATCTATGTCTAATTTTGAATACAGAAAGCTAATAACAAAACCTAGAATTAGTGAACACAACCTATTAATAGAAAAGGGGAGACATTTAAATATTCCCAGAGAGCAACGTTTATGCTCACACTGTAAGTGTATAGATGACGAGAAACATTTTCTTTTACATTGCACGATAAATTCTGAATTGAGATCTTCTTTTTTAAACATTTTGAACAACGAAAATCAAATTTTTAATAACTTATCAGAATCAGAAAAACTTTCATATATTTTAAATCCATCAACACCATCTCAAGTAAATAAACTGGGTTCCTTTTTAACAAAAATCATTAGAACTGAGGACAGGGGACTCCTAACATATTTACTTGAAAATGTCGATTTTATGTTCTCTTTGTTACCTGTCTGTTCATGTCTATAATTGTCACAAACTGTATTGTTTAATGACAATACAATTTTGAATTGAATTGAATTGTTATTGTTCTTTTTCCTTTTAAGGGCCCGGGTGGCTCAACGAGTTAGGTAGTTGGATTACCTAACAACTCACACAAGCCTATCACCAATACGTCGTGGGTTCGCGCCCAGCCTTGTAATTTACAAAAAGGGTGCACTCGACTCGCATCCGGAAGTGATAAAGTTTACCAGTTGCTTGCCCATGGTAGGTGGTTCTCTCCGGGTATTCCGGCTTCTTCCACCACTAAAACAGGTCGCCATAATATAGCTGAAATATTGCTGAAAGTGGAGTTAAATATCAAAAATCAATCGAAATCAATCTTTTTTTCTATTGACCATTGTATTGTCTGTTATTTAATTAACGGATTCTTGTTACCTGTTTAGTATCTTCAAACTTTCCTTTTTCTACTGATATAGATGGTGGGTAGGCCTCCGTCTGACTGGAATTGAAGGAAGAGTAAGAAGATAGTGTTCCTCTTCTGAGGGAGAAATCAGTAACGAGCTAGGGGAAACAAGCTATTTTTGAAACCCTCACGCAAAAAGCCTCAAAAATAGAAACTGACTTTTTGGGCCTTGAATGATTGATTTTTGGTGTTTTAACGCCACTTTCAACAATATTTCAGCTATATCATGGCGACCAGTTTTAGTGGTGGAGGAAGCCGGACTACCCGGAGAGAACCACCGACCATGGGCAAGCAACTGGTAAACCTTATCACTTGCGGCTGCGTGTCGAATGCAACCTTTTTTGTAATTTACAAAGCCGGGCGCGAACCCACGCCGTATTAATGATAGGCTTGTATGAGTTGTTAGATCCAACGACCTAACTCATTGAGCCACCCGGGTCCCTGGCCTTGAATGAAAAGAAAGGTGAACATGAACAACTTATGTGAAAAGAGAGTAAATCCGAGGCTTCAGTTGGACTTAAATGACACAGAAGAATCCCCAACCTCTGAATCACTGGGAGGAACTAAAATCTATAAATGGATCATACAAAAGAAGCTTTCCTTCTCGAAGCCCAAAACCACAAAAGTCTCAACACCTTCTGAATCCTCACTGAGAAAGGCAGCTTCTTAGCTCCCTACAAAAATAATAGCAGTAAATTTCCCCACGAGTAAAGGGTGAGAGAACCGATAACTAGCCTTAAAAGCAGAAATCATATTAAAAAATCAAGCCCAATTCCATCCACATAGACCTATTAAAATCTTACAAGGCTTCCTTCAAACCACTCATTGATTCTGTGCTCTGTGAAGCTGACGATAAAGTAATGTTAGTCGTTATACTTGGGCTCTGCACATATCCTGTTTATCAACAACACATGGCATACTTGTATGAGGCAGATGAATTTATACCTTGAGTCTGAAAGGTAGGTAATGGATCTGCAGGTAAACTAATGAACTCGAAACAAAGGCTGTAAAGGTGGACTACATGGTAAAAAAAAATACCACATGCAAAAAATAAGAAGCATATTAACTTGGTAAATCAACCGTATTGGTTAACGAGGAACGTAAACTGGGGAGTGTGTGGCGTTAACAGGCATATAAAATATGGAGACCGTAAACCTTAGGCCTTGTAGGAACTGAATCATGACTAATATCCCGGAACCTCCACCCTGCTACAACGGTTTACGTATAGAAGAGGAAACGGCGATGTTGGAATTCTCAAAGAAACAAAGGGTTGGGGACAGAACAGAACAATAAAAAAAAAGTATATTGGTCATTCTCTGACAACTTTTACAATAGTGATGGTAAAGACTGCAATTGTGTCCCATTAATGTTACAGAATAACAACAAACTTAAATTACAATAAAAGTTGATATGTCGTTTGTTCATGTTAAATTGTATTTATTTCATTAAAAGATGAATAAAATACATTAAGGGATACGCCAAATAATGGATTTACAAATTCTCTTTTTTTACCGTCACATATAGAATAATTCACGTGACGGTAATGTCCTATAGCAGGGATGATTATAGAAAAAAAGAATTAAAACTTCAAAAATGGCGTTTCTTTATGTTTTAAAGGTTTAATCGTTACAGTAAACATTAAATGATAACATGCTTAAAGATTTATATATTCTATAATGTAAAATATTTCCTTTATTTACTCTGAAATGTTTGTCCTATGAATTTCTACCTTTAGGCCACGCCAAATTAATGCCTCGTTCGTCGGATTCGCCGCGTGTATTTTGATGTCGACAAGAAAAAAATACTTTTTATTTTTCGCCGCGTCAATTGCGGAACCGCCCGCGTCCAATCCAAAATTTAGAATTAAAAAATTCAGTAACTTGTACGTTTGACAGAAAGGTGCCTAAATAGCGTAAAGAAACATTAAATATCGGTGAAAAATGAAGTAGCGGAACACAAAATACAAAATGGGCAAGATTTCTGTTATTTCCGTCGTGTCTCACAGACAATGAAAGACACTAATTAACAATACAGCGTTGGAAGTAGACGATATGGACTCTACATTTATAGAACTATACGAATTAGTAAAAAGCAGACCCCAATGTCAAGAGATTTTACAGGAATACAGTTACGATGTCATCGTCAAAATCCAAATCACAGAGCAAACGCAGGCATCGGCTAGTATTGAACTTAGTGTCCCCAAACATGAAAATCTGCACATGTGAAGACCTAATTGCAAATTTATACAATTCCATATTTCTTCCAAATAGTCAATCCCCAAAACGTCACCCTGTGATCCCCATAAACCAAACAATCAGGAAATGGTATTGATGACTGTCTATACATTATCGGCTAAGCAGCTTATTATTTTTTTTCACTAATATTATTGAGTCTTCTGTTTAAATTGCATTAATATTTGACCAGTAAAAAGTGGAAATTCAGTGTTCTCCAGTGCTACCATGGTACTATATTTTGTAGCATAGTGATATATTTTCCTTCCTGTAACTATCTCAGATGATTTATAACAGAAATTTTAAGAACATATTTACCGGAAAACAGTTCTATATTTTTTCATAGTCATATTTGAACTTTTAAATTTCTGGG
>MJUT01054511.1:560598-572507 GCA_002080005.1 Gigantidas platifrons
TTTTTTTTTTTATTATATACAAGTTTTTATTATTCCAAGATGGAAATATTTTGTTACTTTTTTTTACATTTGTTTTTTTCACAAATAAAAGATATGTTCTTGGAATATCTGTGTTTTATTTGCTAAAATATATCAACAGTGCATCAAATAATCTAAGTACACTATGGGCTTCCTGTATCATACTGTACACTCAAGTGCCAAGATGAAGTAGATGAAGTAAGCCTTTCCTGTTTAATAAAAGACATTGACTTCATTCATGACAATTATGCCTGCATTTCTATGTAACTTTAGGATCCTGCAATTAAAGAAAACGAAAACTACATGCCTTAATCTATGAGACTTGTGTCCACAAAATTCTAATCGCTCGCTTAATTTTTGATCTTTGGCCAGATTTTATTTTTTTTTAAATTAAAAAAAAAATATCGCTCGCTTGTTGAAAAATGCTTCCCTCCAAAAAAACCAAATTTGAAAAAAATAAATAAATAAAAAAAATTCGCTCGCTCGCTACCATATTTTTCGTATGGTTGTCCGAAGAACTAGAAATTAATTTGGAGTGGCCTTACTGTCACAAAAATTTAACGTTGCAGAATGTCTAATATATACAGGTGACTGAGATCGTAGTCACGTTGGTGCTTTCCTTTTTACTTCATCACAGTATAGGAACCTGTACGCCTGAAATCTCTTATTGACGTGCTCATTTGTAAACTGCATTACGGTTTCGGTGGAATTCGACATCTTACACTTTCACGGCAGGTACGTTTTTCTATGTTTTCATTAAATTCTAATAACCTGTATGTCCAAAAACTTGACAGAATGCGTATGATTGATTGATGCAAGGATTGCATCTTTGTTTTTTCAATGTATTAGCCATATAGCGTCATATTTACCATTTTAACGGGTTCTTTTGAACAAGGATAAAATAAAATTGTCCCGTTTGACCCTTTATCCTTAGTATAAACATATTTTATTAATTAATTCAGTATTACACATTATGATAATACACATATAAATTGTACAGACATTTAAATTAATCAATAGGATTCGGAAACAAGTTGTTATACTTATATTAATCCGTATCCCTGTTGTTATCTGGTGTTCAAGGTTTAATTAGTATCGAATGGTAGAATGTATTTAGAATTAATCAAGTGCTAATCAGTCGTTGTCAATGTTATTTGGTGTGCTTTAGTAAAGAAAAAACCATCAAACAAACAAATGAAGTGCAAAGGTGCAAGTGCTTTTTTATTTTGACATGTTTAAGTTGTGTGAATATGGTTAAGTATATATGTTCCTGTTAACATTTTCAGTTTTGGTGGAATTCTGCTTATTTCTATAGATGATGAGCATTTAACTTTCAATAGTGGATGCATATTTCCCGGTCGATAATCTGCGGAATTCATGTATTTCAATCCCGGGTAGTATGAAGCCATTGAAGTTATGAGTTCTTGCCAGTAATTTTGAATTTCTCTCTTTATTGATGTTATCCACAGCCTTTTTGTCATAGGATTGTCCAAGTAGTACCCTGGGTCTTGCAGGTTGTATTTTATCAACATTTTCTTAATTTCTATAAACCAGCTGTTACCATTGATGGTTTTTGTTCTTAGTTGTTGCCTTGCTAGTAATTTTTCCATGCTTTTCTCTTCTTGGTTACAGATGTTGTTGAAGAAATTTATTGCTCGTATAACTATATGTAGTTGAGCCTCAACTGGTAATGTTCCGGATAGTAGATAAACTGCTGGGTCGGGTGTATTCGGTGGTAATGATAGTAGTAGTTGTTTAAGAAGCTTCTTTTGATATTGTTCTAGCTGTTCTAATAATGTGGTTTTTGGGATGATTAGTTCCATACCGTACATTAACACTGGCGTTAATGTATGTATTAAATAAATGTATTAGAGTTTCAGGATCTAGTCCATTGTTGCCATGGAATCCTCCTCCAAATAAACCATAAGCGCTTCTTCTAGACTTCTTGATATTCTCTTCTACATTTACTGTCATGTTGTCAGCTAAATGTGTTTGTTCTTATTATTCCCAAATGAACGGCTTGTTTGACATTAGGCATTGCTTCTTTTCCAAGCATATATTCTTGATCCATCATGTTTTGCTTTCTCTTGTTTGGTTGTATGTTTATGATTACACTTTTAGCTGGCTGAAGTTTGTATCCTTCCATTGTAGCAAATGCATGTGCTATATTAATCATGACTTGTGTTTCATGTTCACGTCTACTCATTAATGCTACATCATCTGCACATGCACTAGCGTTACAGCTTACGTCTCCGATTTTCATTCCTAGATATGAGTCACTAAGATTGTCTATTAATAGAGGATTTATGTAGACTTTGTATAGGTCACTGTTTAGGATACCTCTTTGGCGAACTCCTTGAGTTACTGGAAATTGTTGTGATATCTTGTTTTCCCATATTACCGAACTACTAGCCTTCTGGTGCATACTGTTGATTAGTGACCATGCAGTGTTTGTCCTGTATTCCAGTATGGTATACCCGTCTCATCAGATGACTATGTATAACAACATCAAATGCCGATTTTGCATCCAGTAATACTAGCTGACATTCATTTTTGTTATCTGCATTTTCTCTGTATGTCTCTTCTACTGACAGAGCAGAATTTAAAGGTGATGATCCTTCAGTGAATCCACGTTGTATTGGATTCTGGATTGCCAGTATTTTATGGCTTGTCCGGTTTTTTTTTATGGTTTCAATTATTTTATTGATGACTGGTAAGACGGTTATGCCTCTGTAGTTCATGGTAGTTTATCACTTCTGCTATATTCCCTTTGTTCTTAAAGACCGGTGTAAGTAGGTCTA
Source organism: Gigantidas platifrons (assembly GCA_002080005.1). Classification (NCBI taxonomy): domain Eukaryota; kingdom Metazoa; phylum Mollusca; class Bivalvia; order Mytilida; family Modiolidae; genus Gigantidas; species Gigantidas platifrons. The sequence goes on from MJUT01054511.1 coordinate 563,418, forward strand.
CTTTCAGAATGTCAGGTACACTGCCTTGATCAAATATAGTGTTTATTATCTGTAGTAGTATGGTTATCATTTGTTTTCCAGCATTGATGATATGTTCAATGGTGATGTTGTATATATCTGCCGACTTCCCTGTATTGATGATATGTTCAATGGTGATGTTGTATATATCTGCCGACTTCCCTGTATTGATAGATTTGATACTTTTTTCCAATTCGGATAATGTTGCTGCCGGTATCGCTTTATTTTTGACAAGCTGATTTATCAGTTGGATTTCATGTTCTATTTTCCTATGATATTCACTCTCATTATATTGGTTATTTGTTGCTAGTTGTCGAAAGTGTTCTGTAAATCCTTGTAGTACATTTTCCTTTCCTGAATACGTCTCACCATTTACATAAAGGTCGTCAATAAAATTACACCCCTTTTGCCTGTTGCTTCTTACTAGTTTGTGGAACAATCTCATGTCTCTAGTTCTTGTGTTTAGTATCATGTCGCGATTAGATTCTCTTTGTTTCGCCTCTTCGATGCGTATAGCCTTTCTAAAATCTTTCCTGCTCAATATTATCTGAGAGTATATTATATTTGTTGGATTCGTTGGTTTTCCGTAAGTTACCCATTGTTTGTAATTACTTCTCATATTTTCTAATAGATCCTTGATTTTTGGAGTCCACACTTTAAGCTTAGGTTTTGCCGAATATTTAGCTTCCACAGTTGTTCTTTTTGTAGCAGCTCCATTCATGATTGTACATATCTTTTCTGTCAAGTGTTCTGTATCGTTTAATGTTCTTGTGGTCTTGTTTAAGGCATCAATCGATTGGTCTGTTAAAGCTTTATACAAGTCTTTATCAACCTTTTCCCATTTGATCTTCTGGCGAATATATGTTGCTATTTTTGTCTTCTTTTAAGTTTTTGATGTCGTGGTGTAGCATTATAGTCACAGGATGATGGTCTGAGTCTGACACATTTGTGATAGTATTATTAAGCACTTCTTTCTTTGTGCAGAACTTGTAGTTGATGGTATGTAGGAAATAGTCTAATTCAGAACATTCTTCCCCATTTGGTTTAATGAATGTTTTTCCGCTGTTATCATACGATAAGCCACACTCTTTGATAAAATTCTTCCCTATATATTATTTTTCCCGTTCTTTAATTATTTTATACATGTTTTCTCCGGGTACTCCGATTTACTCCACCGATAAAACAGACCACCGCGACATAAATGAAATGTTGCTGAAAGTGGTGTTAAATACCATACTCATAACCCCCAGTGGCGTAGGAAGGAGTTAATAAATGTGCACGCAGTAGGGTTTGGGTTTTTGCTCCAAGATATATGGGTACGTACGGGGCAAAGCCATGGAAGAAATTTGGAATGTTTGATATATTGGCAGCAGCAAAATCTGTTAACACTACTTTTAATATCCTTTAATCATGTTAATAATGTAATGGGTGTTTCCACATGTCACAAGCCAAAAGCATTACTTTACTTTAAACATATTTTATTGTCAAACAAATACAGAAAATGTACCAGACACAATTTATAAACTTACGAGGTCTTCTCCGTTACATATAAATCATGAAGTAGACAATATATTACAAAAACAGCATTATTTCGTTCAAGATTATTTGAGGAGAAAAAATACTGCAAGACTTATTGTGATACGTCTGTGTTTTTATTAAAATTGTCTACAACTGCATACAATGAAAGCTGAATGTGTCTGTGTATATGCCAGTAGCAATGCCAAGGATGATAGTATTTCCTGTCCCTTTGTGGAGAGTAGATATGTCTTTACATGTTTCAAAAAGGCTGAAAGATCTTTCGGTTGTTGCTGTGGAGGGTGACATTGTAAGCAGAATTTTCAAAATACAATAGATATTCGGATACACATTTTTATATACAAGTTCCAATATCTCACAAAGATTGCTTGGGTTTATCTGGTCTGTAGGGTATCATTTCCACCTTGCTTTCAATCTTTTTACTTCAAGGGTAAACTCTTCATGAGTTTGCAGATCTGTCCTATAAGCATCATAAATATGAAATTCATCCTCCTGTTTAAGTTTGCTTAAGTTGATCGGTATCAATATATATAACTGTGCCAGAAATCTATTTTCGTATTTCACCTAGCGACCCAACTCGTTTAACAAGTGATCTGGGAACTGGTAATATAGTGTACTGATTGGTGCCTGCTACCTGTGGATTGGCACGATTTCGTTGTCTGCCGGTTGTCCGCGGCTTCGAAAGGAAACACTATATCTACAGCTTCATCATAAAAAGTATTTTTGTAAATACTAATGTCATTTCTCCAAGTCTCCAAATGTCGAATCAAGGTTTGACAGTTACCTGACATTCACTCACATCCTCTATCAAATCACAGGAGATCTTCTGCAGCATCAGGAGATCTGCTGTAATCGGAACAACAGGATGTAAACTGTGACTGCAACCACTAGCGGCAAAATAAAGTCAACTCGAAAAAGGGCAGATAAATGGGCGCATGATTTGCCGTCACCATTGGTTTGTAAATACTCTAGGACACTAAATATGACATGAAATGTACACTTAAAAGTTTCTAGTTCATCCGCATCACCACCTCTTTTCACACAAGTATTAGTTTACTTTTCCAGTCTAACTTAATTGCCTTTCACGACATCGGTCCCACATAATTCTTGCTCACATTTATCAATTTCTTAGAAGAATACTGGAAGGCGAATGCGATTTCTTGCACAGTAGCCACCATGGTCCTTACTGAAACATCTGATGAAGAATGTACAATAACTAAGTTTAAAACATGTGCCTTATAATGTACGTATTGCACTGTTGGGAATCCGTTCCCTAATCATGGCTTGAACACCTCTGTGAATATCCGACATTACTGCTGCTCCACCACACTCGTGTGCTCTCATATTATCAATAACTAGGCCGAAATTATCAAGACTAGTTAAAACAACTCAGCAAGATTTTCACCTGTTGTTTCTCTTGCTCTGACAAAACTAAGACATTCCTCACGAAGAGTGACTTTACCACCAGTACATTCTACAAACATTACACACACGGAGACTTGTTCATATGTTGAAACATCAGTTGTTTCATCACCAATTAAACCAAAGTATTCAAAGCCATTACATGCTCTCACATTTTTTTGCGTACCAATTTGACCGCTAATTCCGATTATATTCTTCTGTATATCTGGATACAGTGTATATGTATTTTATCCTTGAATTAGTTACTGGGTTATATCCAGTAAGACTAGTATTTCGTCATATTTGGACACATGACGCATAATTGCTATGAAATTACATTTGTCTTCGGTATGCCCCCCCCCCCCCCCCCNCAAATTTCAATATTGTGACGACCACAAAGAATCAATACATCGATTATTTCCTGTTTCTGGAAATGCCCTCTTTGTGCTGAGACGATAGTTGTAGTAATGGACTACGTCTCTGTCTGACGTTTCGGACTTAACATTAAAAGACAGTGAGTGGCTGCCGGTTGACTAGCTATATGAGTCAAAATGTAAAATTATTTTTTTGCTGATTTTATTTTGTGCACGCAAGTGCGTTTTTGCGTCAATGGTAGCTACGCCACTGACCCCTTGAAAATCTTTCTCCTAAAAAAAAACTAAATTTTTAATGTGGATTGCTCTGCATTCTCAAAAATTAAAACAAGAAAACTGTGATTACAAATTAGTAATCTGAAAAATATTTAAATCTGAAAATCTGAAAATATTTATATACCATTCATATTATGGAATTGATAAAAGTCTAAGCAGTCTAATTATAGTATTCGAAAACATTTGCTTACGTTTTCTATGTAGCTCTACATCAATGGCGACGTCCATGTAAACCGGAAGCGGCAAAATTCTTTCCAGCAAAATCTCGAACAGAGTTGTTTGTCACTTCATTCCACGTAGTATTGTAAGTGTCAGTATTGTTTGTTTCATTAGATTATAGAATAAGCAATCAATAAGGGGGAAAATCCACATTAATCTGAAATTTTATCAGTGAAAGACCCGATGACGATGTAATTATTTTACTATCCACGATCACTATCCGGCTTTTATCTGTCACCTCGTGACATTGTCCATGTTTATATTGTATCCGTGTGGTTTGTGGTAGACACAGCGTTTGCAAAACTTATCTTTTGTAACCAGTGTTCTAAATTTTCGATCCATTCGACATTTAACTGTATGTCTTTACAATAAATAGGGATGGTAACGGAAATTTGTGCTAAATGATGAGCAGAATTTATTGAAATCAGATGTTATCTAGAGCATTTCTGAAGTGAAATGCAATTTATTTGAGCAAGATATCTGTTACATTGGTGAAGTTATAGCTATTTAAACACCTGTACCCCAAAACGTTTTTCCACATTTTTATCAAGANCATTTAACTGTATGTCTTTACAGTAAATAGTGAAAATAAACACAGAAGTTAGCCCGGGTTGTGATGAGATTAGGATTGTGTCGGACACACAAATAATATGATAATAGGTGTCACCTAACTTGGGACGAAGTCCAATATTTTTTTTTATACAATAATATGAGACAGGTGCTACCTGTAGTGCCAGCGAAGCAAAATCCACATTATCTAATATAAGATAAGATAAGAAAAATTTATTTTGATTCGGCATAAAATCAAACATACAACACAAGCTCTGAAGAGCTTTTGACTGAATATAAAAACATATACATAACATAAGAACAACACAAGATAACAACATACATTACTAATTTAAAACATACATAGATCAACTATAGCATGCAGTACAAATTTGGCAACAAATTAGAATGAATTAAAATTTCTTAAAACTATAGCATATGCTTAAGATTATAAAAATTTCGGAAAGAACAAAATTATATCAACCTGTATTAATTACCCAATTTGGAAAGATGTGCAAACAGTAAAAATTTGGCAACAAAATTTGAATGAATTAAAATTCCTTAAAACTATAGCATATGTTTAAGATTATAAAATTTTGTAAAGAATAAAATAATATCAACCTTTATTGGTTACCCAATTACTGGAAAGATGTGCAAACAGTAAAAATTTGGCAAAAAATTTGAATTAAAATTTCTTAAAACTATAGCATATAATTTAAGATAATAAAAATTTCGAGAAGAATAAAATAATATCAACCTGTATTGATTACCCAATTTCTGGAATGATGTGCAAAAAATGCAATTTAAAAAATAAGATTCATGCAGAAATCAAACATAAAATACAGCAATAACAGTCCAAGAGCAACAAAAAGCAAAAGTAAATGAAAAACAGCTAAAACAAATGTGTTATCTGCAAGCAGAACAGCGACATTTCGAACCACTCCAGGACTGGATCAGACTTTTAAAATGTGAAAAACTATTTTCAGTCCTGAAATGGTTCGGAAGGCTGTTCCATAATGTTGCGGCAGCAAACTTGAAAGATTTTTTACCGTAATGAGTTGACTTTACCTGTGGCACGTCCAGAACATTTACATACCTGAAAGAATATTTAGAATTTTTTACACTGACTAAATTTTGTAAGCACACAGGAGCTATTTTGTTCACAATTTTAAAAGTTTCTAGAGCCATTGTTCTTATCCGTCTGATCTGCAAGGAAGGCACCATAGCTTTATGTAGGAGCTCCTCGTAGGAGCTGTTGTAATCCTCATAAACAAACCGGAGTGCTCTTTCCTGCACCTTTTCTATTTTTTTTGAATTTTTCTCAGTACAGAAGTGCCATGCCAAAGGGCAAAAGTTAAAATTACTAAGAATAAAAGAATGAAAAATAGTTAGTTTACTTAGTCTGTTCAAAAGAGAGCCCAAACGTTTTAAAACATTTAATTGCTGTGAAGCCTTCCTGCAGATCGAACTTACATGAGCATCAAAGTTTAACTGATAATCAATTTCAATACCTAATAATTTAACAGTTTTTTCACAAGTAAGATCAGAATTTTGAATATGTATAGAAGGGTTTTTATCATAAGTATTTTTGCCAACAGCCAAAACTTGAAACTTGTCCGGATTTGCTTGCATTTTATTCACCCGGAACCATTCGATAAGTATTTTTGACTCAGATTCCAAAGTTGAAATTAATAAATCAAAATCAGGACTGCAGAGAGACAGAGTATTGTCATCTGCATAGTTATATAAATTTCCATTTTTGACAAAAAGAAAAATATCGTTAATAAATACATTGAACAACAATGGCCCTAGTATAGACCCTTGCGGTACGCCTTTATGGATGTCAGCCCAACCACTCAGAACATTGTTGACTTTTATTTGTTGTTTTCGATTTGATAAATAGGACTTTAGAAGAGCAACTGAATGGGGGGATACACCATATGCTGATAATTTATCTAGCAAGATATTGTGGGGCAGGCAGTCAAAGGCCTTAGAAAGATCCATAAGCACCGCTGCTATGTACTGATTTTTGTCAAGGGCTTCACGCCAGTCTTCCAACAATCTGAGTAGTGTGGTCTGACATCCATGTCCACGTCTGAATATTTAAATCATGTAAATCCTTGGGTTGATTGAAATAGAAATTTTACTTACTTTTGTGTACTTTTTGGAGTGTACTGTAGTACAATGTAAGGAAGCTCGTTTCATCTATTGAAATAGGCACGGCCATGAATGCTCACGAATCTGAAAATTATCTGCCAATTTCACACTCTTTCAGTGCATCAAAATAGTGTTGTGATTTTGGGCTGAGATATATCGGGGACAACTTATTTTAGGGCCGAGATATATCGGGGACGACTTTTAACATTCATAACCGGAAGGAGTTCCAGATTACTGTGCATCCGAATTTCTGCAGAAACCCCCTGTATTTGGTTTCCAATGCGTCATTTCCGGTGCATGGAATTTTGTCCATTAGTGATATGGACACAGGCACTTGTTTCTATCAATGGGGTAATCTTCCTCTCTCTTACTATTACAAGGTGCTCAGCTATTTATTTTGAAAAAAAATGGACACCTTCGCTTCACGCTATTTTATGGTATTATTTACACTTAAAATACACCCTACCTTATAGCAGTCGCTCCTAAATACATTTATCTTCATCAATATCCACAATTTTCTTACCCTTCATGGTGCCCTATGACATACATAACGATTTAAAATACACAAATGTGACCTCTTCACGACTAGACAAATCTCACCATATTAACTACCGGTTAAATCGAGCGGTAAATTTGAAGCTTCAAATGCGATTGGTTATGTGTAGAATCGAAAGCGAAAGTAAGTCAAATTTCCATTAAATTTTATTTAACAAGAAGTGTGGTTTGTAATGACTTGTAGTATCCATTTAAGAAAAATACATAAATGATCAAATACACAAAAAAAAAATTTAGATGCATTTTATTTTATTTACATATATTCATTCTGACCTGAACCGGAAGTTAATATGGTGAGATTTGTCTAGTCGTGAAGAGTTCACATTTGTGTATTTTAAATCGTTAGGTATGTCACAGGGCACCATGAAGGGTATGAAAATTGTGGATATTGATGAAGATAAATGTATTTAGGAGCGACTGCTATAAGGTAGGGTGTATTTTAAGCGTAAATAATACCATAAAATAGCGTGAAGCGAAGGTGTCCATTTTTTTTCAAATAAATAGCTGAGCACCTTGTAATAGTAAGAGGGAGGAAGAGTTCCTCATTGATAGAAACAAGTGCCTGTGGATATGGATCTGGAATCAAAATATTGCAATTTCTACCATAGTTGGGACTTTGTCCCATATTGAAACGGACAATAAAACGGGGATCTCTTGAACTTTATGATCGTTCCTAACCCCATACAAGTATTGTGATCATAAAGTCCAAGAGAGCCTTAAACGATTATATGGGACGAAGTCCCAACTATGGTAGAAATAGCAATATTTTGATTCCAGATCCATATCACTAATGAACAAAATTCCATGCACCGGAAACCAATACAGGGGGTTTCTGCAGAAATTCGGATGCGCAGTAATCTGGAACTACTTCCGGTTATGAATGTTAAAAGTCGTCCCCGATATATCTTGCACCAAAAAATCTCGACACTATTTTGATGCACTGAATGAGTGAAATTGGCAGATAATTTTCAGATTCGCAAGCATTCATGGCCGTGCCTGTTTCAATAGATGGAGAGATTATCCTTACATTGTACTATAGTACACTCCAAAAAGTACACAAAAGGAAGGAAAATTTCTATTTCAATCATCCCAAGGATTTACATGAATAAAAATTTAAATATTAGATAATGTGGACTTTGCTTCACTGGCACTACAGGTAGCACCTGTCTCGTATATTAATGTTTAAACAATTATTGGGCTTCGTCCCAAGTTAGGTAACACCTATTATCATATTATCAGATACATTTTGTAATATGAAACAGGCATGCCATGAATGCTCTCGAATCTGAAAATTATCTGCCAATTTCATGCTCATCCAGTGCATCAAAAAAGTGTTGAGATTTTTTTGGGCCGAGATATATCAGGGATGACTTTTTTTAGGGCCCGAATCTAGTCTCATTCAATCGAACACTCGTTCCTTACGAAATCTCAAAAGTTAACTTCCATGCAGAAAGAAAAATTCTTGTCAGTATGTCAGAAGAGATTTAATAAATTAAAAAATATCAATATAAGTAGAGCAAGCTAACAAAATGACTTATTACACACGGGTTCCGGGTTTAGTGGTATCGGACGTACGAGGGAGGGTGCGAGATTTAGGATCACCTTTGCGCTTCATGTTAAGAAGATCTTCATTAGTTGAGTGTGTAAGTGTGCTACACGGAATGTGCTTACAATGTGCAGAATTTTTTTTTTATCCATCAGTATGTGAAGCCATGTTTGTCAAAAAATCGTAAATACACATTTTATACCATAAAGAGCTTGCTGACGCGCATATTATATATGGTTTAATTTTTTGATTTTTATTGACCAGTCTTGCTGCGAACAATCAAAGTTGACCGTGGCGTTTTCAGCTTGTAGCAAGCATTTTAGTCGATTTAAAAGTTCATTAGAGCTTGTGTTATATATATTAAATATCGACTCTAAATAAAACTTTGAATTGAATTGAATTTAAAATTCCTTCAATAGGTAGTGCCTGATCCTACCTAAGAGACGGAAAAGCAAAATT
>MJUT01054526.1:11619-22924 GCA_002080005.1 Gigantidas platifrons
AAATACCAATGTTATAGTCTTCAGTTTGACATATTAATGTGCACATTTACCAATGCAATTAGTTACATGTCCATGTATATCACTACTAATATTGTATGTTTGGCTCTGGTCCGTCGTGAGGTGTACTCGATAAAACCATGTATATCACTACTAATATTGTTTGTCTGGTTTGGTCAGTGGTGAGGTATACTCGACTAATATTGTTTGTTTGGCTGTGGTCAGTGGTGAGGTATACTCGACTAATATTGTTTGTTTGGCTGTGGTCAGTGATGAGGTGTACTCGACTAATATTGTTTGTTTGGTTCTGGTCAATGGTGAGGTGTACTCGACTAATATTATATGTTTGACTCTGGTCAGTGGTGAGGTGTACTCGACTAATATTGTATGTTTGACTCTGGTCAGTGGTGAGGTGTACTCGACTAGTATTGTTTGTTTGGTTCTGGTCAGTGGTGAGGTATACTCGACTAATATTGTTTGTTTGGCTGTGGTCAGTGATGAGGTGNCTATGTCGTTGCAAAATCAAGTTAATGTTCAATGAAATGATGATGAGGTCCACTTTGTACTAGACAAACACGCTTAGTTTGATTTTTATAGTGCTAGCTCACTGAAACAACAGTCCTCGGGTAGACATGTTTCCCCACTCAGACACATTATCCTGATTCCGAGCCAACCAGTCGTTGCACTTTCTCCTTAATGCTGCGTGCTTAACGGAGAAACAGCAAATACCAATGTTATAGTCTTCAGTTTGACATATTAATGTGCACATTTACCAATGCAATTNTCTGGTCAGTGGTGAGGTGTACTCGACTAATATTGTTTGTTTGGTTCTGGTCAGTGGTGAGGTGTACTCGACTAATATTTTTTGTTTGACTCTGGTCAGTGATGAGGTGTACTCGACTAATATTGTTTGTTTGGTTCTGGTCAAGGGTGAGGTGTACTCGACTAATATTGTATGTTTGACTCTGGTCAGTGGTGAGGTGTACTCGACTAATATTGTTTGTTTGACTCTGGTCAGTGATGAGGTGTACTCGACTGATATTGTTTGTTTGTTTCTGGTCAATGGTGAGGTGTACTCGACTAATATTGTTTGTTTGGCTCTGGTCCGTGGTGAGGTGTACTCGACTAATATTTTATGTTTGGCTCTGGTCCGTGATATTGTGTACTCGACTAATATTGTTTGTTTGGTTCTGGTCCGTGGTGAGGTGTACTCGACTAATATTGTATGTTTGGTTCTGGTCAGTGGTGAGGTGTACCCGACTAATATTGTATGTTTGGTTCTGGTCAGTGGTGAGGTGTACTCGACAAATATTGTTTGTTTGGTTCTGGTCCGTGGTGAGGTGTACTCGATGCAACCATGTATCAAAGTTTGTTAGTGACTTTGTAAGGTCGATGGATTTCCCCAGATCTATACCCCAGTTACCTCCAACGATAAAAGTACAGACATAACATCAATATGTTGTTGAAACTGACGTTAACCTCGTATAATAAAAACCCTTAAATTTCCCATTCCGTATTTCTAAATAAATAGAGAAATGCCAGGAGTGTATAAATACTTGTTTACCTAGTATATGTATCGGACAAGAATTAGGACTGTAACAAGAGAATGAACCTTACTATTGTAGTTCATCAGTCAGCTGGGTACAATGACACCTTGGCGTATTTTATCACATCAATATACATGTTTTATTAAAGAGCAATGTCATTCTAGATATATATCATGTTTAATAAACAAATTAAAGCATACAGTATTTTAAATTTGTATGGGTTTGTGTTCATCCATAATGTTTTGTCACCATTCAAGGTCGCAATTTGTCGTTGTTATTTCTTCAGCATTTGTGTATTAGATACTTTACATGAAGTTGATCACGATGGTTTAATTATAACGTAATTATAATGTCTATAGTCTATAAGTTAATAAAGATTTATCCTCCATATCTATTTACATTGTATACAAGATCACTACCGATGGCTCACGCTCGTGTGACGTCATCAGATATAAGATTGATATACAACATCTCTTACTAACAAAGAATTTAATTTGAAATTTTACAAAGCATTAGATTTAAATATTAGAAAAGATTTGTAGATTTACACATGGGACGTGAACTTTGTGGTCACGTCTCACGGCTTCGTAGCTACATACATCTAAAGTACATGTAATATTCTATAGATAGACACATTATAATGACAACCGAACTAAACGACCTTAATTCTTACTCCTTGTTACTATGTATTTAGCTGAGAAACACCATATACTAATTCTAATTTTAAAGACTTTGGTTCTACTCGACCTTTGGATCGAACCAAAGATCTACCTCACTTCAGGCGAGCACGATGGCCACTTCGTCACCGATATGGTATATGCTCAATGGTAAATGTATAAAATAAAAGTTGAATGTTCGTTACACTGAATATAAAAATTAATTCATACTAAGGTGACTAATGGTCTTTATCAGTCTGATGTTTATTAGTTTACAAGAACGATAATTCATCATTGCACGTGGTTACATCATTTTGTAATAATACAGGGGAAAATGATTTTCCTTAAAGTTGATTTCTCCTTGCTTTACTGAAAGTATTTGCCTAATTATTCTGTTTTTAGATCAGAGTAAAAATGTAAAAAGTATCTCTTGGATTAACAAAGTGTTTATAAAATGTCGGTTTTTTTTAACTTCATGTAAAGTTGCACGTATTAATTATAATACAATTAGCTATAGATGACGGACGATAGTGGTACAAATTTGTAGTCAGAGAAAACAAGAAATATCTGTTATCCATAGATTGGTTCTACTTTTTGTGATTCATCAATATTTTTACTCATTATTGCAGAAAATACCACCAAAACTGCCTGAAAATATAAAATATGTGAATAATTTGTGTGAGGTATTAGATAAATATTAGATACACATAATAAAATAACTAAACACCATCAACTCCTCTGAAAATAACACTACATCTTCATTTGCACCGTAAGTTTTTTTATCTTAGGTATTTGTTCTTTTATCTGGTTTCACACTGCCGCGTTTGTTACTGCCTGTCTCAACCTAGGACATGCGATTGGTCAACGGTGTGTCGTCCCTGTCGTTGTTCTCTTTATCTTTGGGGTAAACAATGGGATATTGTCGACCACAGATAAATATTCAAATTTTTTTCAGTGGAATTTTATCAAAAGATATATTGACGACGAGCCAATCTACAGAAGATTAAACAGTCACCTCTAAATACTTTATTTGTATATGCATTCTAACAACATGCAAGCAAATTACATATTTCATGTTGATAACGTATACACAAATAATGCTTTGAAAATATGACGTTAATTTCACAAGCACTTTGTCATATGAATTTCATGTGACTATTAAATTAACCTGACCAGTGGTGTTATGGTTATTGTGATGGTCTCGGGTGCAATAGTTCATGTGTTCGGACACACTCAAGACTATGTAAAGGTTATTCAATACCTGGTCATAGTATATATGAAAACGAATGCCTCGAAGCGAAGCCGAGATGCATTCTTTTTCATATACTTATGACAAGGTATTGTATAATCAATTTAACCCATACTTTCTTTCTCGAGTGTCATGATTACTAATTATTACTAATATGGGCAGTCTAAGTCAGATTAGATTGAATGAGTATCAGCTCAAAAGCATTTCCTTCAATTACAACATATGTGGTACTTAGTATATGAAAAATATTCAATAACAAGACAAAGAAAGTATGGGCTAAAAAATGTTATTTGTTGCATGTTGATATAGCTGAACATGTGTTCAATTGACTGTAACCAATAATCACTCACCCACTGTAACGTTAATAAATGTCATCAGAATATTTTCAAAGGCAATTCGTCTGAAAGTTCAACACCAGTGAAATTCATACAAATTGGATATTAAAGTGAATTCACATCCGTGATATTTACATTTTTACAACCTGCTGGTGATTATATTTTATATTTAAAAAAAAATAGAATTTTGAAAAAATACAAAATTCTGACAAACATTACATTGGACTTAATTGAAATTATTGCATTCCTGTCGTGTTTATACAAATAAAACATCCTCAAGTTATAGGATCGGTGTATCAGTGTTTATGTTTGATATATTAGTGTGCAGGATCTGTGTATGTTCGATATATTCGTGTGTAGACTTTGTGTATCAGTGTGTATGTTCGATATATTACTGAGTGTATAGGCTTTGTGTATCAGTGTGTATACAGTGTGTATGTTCGGAATATTTGTTTCAGTGTAGGATCGGTGTATCAGTGTGTATACTCCGGTGATGTATTAGTGTGTGGGATCTGCCGTGTATCAGTGTTATACAGTGTGTATGTTCGGTATATTTGTTTGTAGGATCGATGTGTCAGTGTGTATGCTCCGGTGGTGTATTAGTGTGTGGGATCTGCCGTGTATCGTGGTGTATGCTCGATGTATTAGTGTGTGGGATCTGCCATGTATCGTGGTGTATGCTCGATGTATTAGTGTGTGGGATCTGTGTATCAGTGTGTATACAGTGTGTATGTTTGGTATATTTGTTTGTAGGATCGGTATATCAGTGTGTATATGTAGCATTTTATTTTATCCTCCATAATATTCTTTCCGGAGGATTATTTTTAATATAAAATATTATCCTTGGACAATATTTCAATATTAAATTTCTTCCAATGCTATTATATATTTTCCAGATGAGGTGGAAGAAATTTAATATCAAAATATATCCGTGGATAATATTGCACATTATAAAACCTTACATGAATCTATTGATTCTATTGTGGGTTTGAAGATTACTCAATCTGTCATTTAAATTGACAGTGTTCTGGCTATAATATATTTTCCGTATATGTACATATATTTACCTGTAAATTGTATTAAAAAATATTTTCCGCATGGTTCAGGTGATTTATTAATCAGCGTCGGATATAATATTACGTACTTTAGTATAAAATATTATCCGGATTAGCTCATTTAATGGATCGGGTGATTTATCAATGAGCGTCGGAAATAATATTATAGATGCTTCTCGTGATTTAATAATCAGCGTCGGACATAATATTACATACCTTCGTATAAAATATTATCCGGATTATCTCATTTGATGGTTCAGGCAAGGATTTGTATAGTCCTTGGTTCAGGTGTTTTATCATTAATGGTCGGAAGTAATATTACATATACGTCTCATAGTTTACTGGTCAGCATTGGAAATAATATTATGTACCTGTTTATTGTACACTAGGATACTTTTTTTTTATAGCAATGGAAAGTATGTTATTATAAAATATTTACCGTAACATAAGATTTAATATTAAATTCTTTCCACCGGATAAAATTTCAATCGGAAAAAAATATGTCTTAGGCCATGCAAAGTTAATTACTTGGTTCTCAGGCCCTTTTATGTCAAAATTGATGAGGGAGGGCGGCATTTTTGTTATCCTTTTACTGCTGTAAAAAATGACGAGGGAGGCATTTTTTCTTCTTTTTTTAGAGAAAATATGGCAATGTATAAATCTTTTCATTACTTCATTGAAAATTTCAATTTTATTTCTTCCGATGGTGGCAGAAACATCACAAGTGGTTAATTTTTATGGAAACGTCCAATCCGCTGGTCCCAACGTACCATTTTTTTTTATCTCCGTAAACAATTCCAATAAGGTACAAGCTTCGGAGAAGCCCCCTATTATGTTTCCTGGTAAAACTGGCAAACATTTGTGCCGAATTTGCACAGAAACGATTGACATTTTGTCTAAATGTCAAACGGAAACACGTTTTTTGTCATAACGATGCTTTAAATCTCATTTAAGCATGATGCGTTTTAAAGCGTTTCACCGACCACGCGATATAAGGGAAAAACGGATGCGGTTGTTTTTTTTTCCGTACGGACAGCGCTACCGCATTTAAATTATTTTTTTTACTATTTTTGCAATAAAATCGACAATGCGGCGACGACTTTCCACATGCGGGCGGGCCTGAGAACCAAGAAATTAACTTTGTATGGCCTTACATATGCTCGAGATATTTAGTGCATATGATAGGTCTATCAGTGTTTATGCTTGATATATCAGTGTTAAGGATCGGTGTATCAGTTTGTATGCTCGATATATTATTGTGTAGAATCTGTGTATCAGTGTGTACATGTTCGATATATTAGTGTATAGGATCGGTGTGTATGCTCGATGCATTAGTGTGTATGATCGGTGTGTATGCTCGATATAATAGTGTGTATGATCGGTGTATCAGTGTTTATGTTTGATATATTAGTGTGCAGGATTTGTGTATCAGTATGTATGTTCGATATATTCGTGTGTAGACTTTGTGTATCAGTGTGTACATGTTCGATATATTACTGCATAGGAACGGTCTATCAGTGTGTATACTTGATATATTAGTGTGCAGGATCTGTGTATCAGTGTGTATGTTCGATATATTCGTGTGTAGACTTTGTGTATCAGTGTGTGCATGTTCGATATATTACTGAGTGTATAGGCTTTGTGTATCAGTGTGTATACAGTGTGTATGTTCAGTATATTTCTTTGTAGGATCGGTATATCAGCGTGTATGTTCGATATATTTAGTGCATATGATCAATCTATCAGTGTTTATGCTTGATATATCAGTGTAAAGGATCGGTGTATTAGTTTGTATGTTCGGTATACAAATGTATTTGTTTGTAGGATCGGTGTATCAGTGTGTATGCTCGATGTATTAGTGTGTGGGATCTGTGTATCAGTGTGTATAGAGTGTGTATGTTCGGTATATTTGTTTGTAGGATCGGTATATCAGTGTGTATGCTCGGTATATTTAGTGCGTAATTATGATCAATCTATCAGTGTTTATGCTTGATATATCAGTGTAAATGATCGGTGTATCAGTTTGTATGCTCGATATATTAGTGTGTAGGATCTGTGTATCAGTGTGTACATGTTCGATATATTAATGTATAGGATCGGTGTGTATGCTTGATGCATTGGTGTGTATGATTGGTGTCTATACTCGATATTTTAGTGTGTATGATCGGCCTCTATGCTCGATATATTAGTGTGTACGATCGGTGTATCAGTGTGTATGCTTTATATAGTAGTGTGTAGGATCGATACATTAGTGTGTATGATTGGTGTCTATACTCGATATATGTGTGTGTAGGGTCTGTGTATGCTCGATATATTAGTGTGTATGATTGGTGTCTATACTCGATATATTAGTGTGTAGGATCGGTGTATCAATGTGTATGCTTTGTATTGTAGTGTGTAGTATCGGTGTATATGCTCGATATATTTGTGTGCAGGATCGGTGTATGGTCGATATATTTGAGTGTAGGATCGGTGTATCAGTGTGTATGCTCGATATATTAGTGTGTACGATCGGTGTATCGGTGTCTATTCTCGATATTGTAGTGTGCATGATCGGTGTCTATGCTCGATATATTTGTGTGTAGGATCGGTGTATGCTCGATATATTTGAGTGTAGGATCGGTGTATCAGTGTGTATGCTCGATATATTAGTGTGTAGGATCCGAGTTTATTGATCAGTGAGTATATTCGAAATATTAAAGTTATTAAGAAAGGATATGAATGTAAATGAAGATGAGAGATTATCTAACATTAGGGTCTTCAATAATAATAATAACCCATACATTACATTGAGCGGGAAGTGGTGCCTGGTTGGAATATGACTGTTTCACTTCTCTACATCTGCTTATAAACAATACATCTGGGCATGTTTATCGTTAATGAGATGTTATCAACAAGACAAAAATACGAATGTGTATGCTTGATATATTAGTATGTAAATTCGGTTTATCCATGTGTAAGAGTGATTATTGTTTAGTGCCAACTCAGCAATTTTTCAGCTATGTCGTTGCAAAATCAAGTTAATGTTCAATGAAATGATGATGAGGTCCACTTTGTACTAGACAAACACGCTTAGTTTGATTTGTATTGTGCTAGCTCACTGAAACAACAGTCCACGGGTAGACATGTTTCCCCACTCGGACACATTATCCTGATTCCGAGCCAACCAGTCGTTGCTCTTTCTCCTTAATGCTGCGTGCTTAACGGAGAAACAGCAAATACCAATGTTATAGTCTTCAGTTTGACATATTAATGTGCACATTTACCAATGCAATTAGTTACATGTCCATGTATATCACTACTAATATTGTATGTTTGGCTCTGGTCCGTCGTGAGGTGTACTCGATAAAACCATGTATATCACTACTAATATTGTTTGTCTGGTTTGGTCAGTGGTGAGGTATACTCGACTAATATTGTTTGTTTGTCTGTGGTCAGTGATGAGGTGTACTCGACTAATATTGTTTGTTTGGTTCTGGTCAGTGGTGAGGTGTACTCGACTAATATTGTATGTTTGACTCTGGTCAGTGGTGAGGTGTACTCGACTAATATTGTTTGTTTGGTTCTGGTCAATGGTGAGGTGTACTCGACTAATATTGTATGTTTTACTCTGGTCAGTGGTGAGGTGTACTCGACTAATATTGTATGTTTGACTCTGGTCAGTGGTGAGGTGTACTCGACTAATATTGTATGTTTGACTCTGGTCAGTGGTGAGGTGTACTCGACTAATATTGTATGTTTGACTCTGATCAGTGGTGAGGTGTACTCGACTAATATTGTATGTTTGACTCTGGTCAGTGGTGAGGTGTACTCGACTAATATTGTATGTTTGGCTCTGGTCAGTGGTGAGGTGTACTCGACTGATATTGCTTGTTTGTTTCTGGTCAATGGTGAGGTGTACTCGACTAATATTGTTTGTTTGGCTCTGGTCCGTGGTGAGGTGTACTCGACTAATATTTTATGTTTGGCTCTAGTCCGTGATATGGTGTACTCGACTAATATTGTTTGTTTGGTTCTGGTCAGTGGTGAGATGTACTCGACTAATATTGTATGTTTGGTTCTGGTCCGTGGTGAGGTGTACTCGACAAATATTGTTTGTTTGGTTCTGGTCCGTGGAGAGGTGTACTCGATGCAACCATGTATCTATGACAAAGTTTGTTAGTGACTTTGTAAGTTCGATGGATTTCCCCAGATCTATATTCCAACGATAAAAGTACAGACATAACATCAATATGTTGTTGAAATGACGTTAACCTCGTATAATAAAAACCTTTAAATTCCCCATTCCGTATTTCAAAATAAATAGAGAAATGCCAGGAGTGTATAAATACTTGTTTACCTAGTATATGTATCGGACAAGAATTAGGACTGTAACAAGAGAATGAACCTTACTATTGTAGTTCATCAGTCAGCTGGTTACAATGCCACCTTGGCGTATTTTAGCATGTCAATATACATGTTTTATTAAAGAGCAATGACATTTTAGATATATATCATGTTTAATAAACAAAGCATACAGTATTTTAAGTTTGTATGGGTTTGTGTTCATCCATAATGTTTGTCACCATTCCAGGTCGCAATTTGTCATTGTTATTTCTTCAGCATTTGTGTATTAGATACTTTACATGAAGTTGATCACGATGGTTTAATTATAACGTAATTATAATGTGTATAGTCTATAGTTAATAAAGAGGTATCCGCCATATCTATTTACATGGTATACAAGGTCACTACCGATGGCTCACCCTCGTGTGACGTCATCAGATATAAGATCTCTTACTAACAAATAATTTAATTTGAAATTTTACGAAGCATTAGGTTTAAATGTTAAAAGATTTGCAGATTTACACATGAGACGTGAACTTTGTGGTCACGTCTCTAGATAGGCTTCGTAGCTACATACATCTAAAGTAATATTCTATAGATAGACACATTATAATGACAAACGAACTAATTCTTACTCCTTGTTACTATGTATTTAGCTGAGAAACACCATATCAGGGGCGGATCCAGGATTTCAAGTTAGGGGGCGCACTTAAAAAATCTCGCCGAGCGGAGCGGGGCGCGAACATTTTTGGGGTATTTCGTGTGAAAAATCACGATTTTACCCAAAAAAAATCATATTTTTTCCAATTTTAGGGGGGCGCACCGGCTGCGCCCCCCCCCCTGAATCCGCCCCTGCATATACTATAGAGTGTGATAAAGTAAGTGACAAAATAATAAATAAAAGAAATGTCAATAATCAATCTTTTCTTAATTATTACAACATTTAGTCACACACAGAAAAAAAACAAATAATTTAACTTCCACTACGGCGACTCATCGTTACGGACATGATTGTCTGCCGTCTGTATATAGATGATAACATCAGGCTTTAGGATAAACTTTCCCGTTATCTTTCTTGCCCAAATCAATATATATCAGTATAGAAAATATTACCAGCAGCACCTGGAAGAGAGTGAACAAGAATATTATAATGAGTGAGTGAGTGAGTGAGTGAGTGATGCTTAACGCAACCCAGCTATTTACAGCTACATTATGGCGAGAACAAGTTAAATTTTAATGAGATGATAATGATGAAGTCAGCTTTGTATTAGACCAACACACTTAGTTGGATTTTTTAGTGCTAACTCACTGAAACAAAAGCCCAACTCGGACACATTATCTTGATTCCGAACCAATCCGTATTTACCCTTTATCCTTAGCGCTGCAGGTTTAACAGGGAGCAACAAATGCCAATTTGATAGTCTTTGGCTTGACACGATCGGAGTTCGAACCAACGATCTACCACACTCGAGGCGAGCACACTAACTATTACACCACCGAATATGATAAGACTTATGTAAGGTATAGTTTGTAGTTCAGCAAGATAAATATAGATAATATGAACTCTGAGGGAATAGAACATAGTTTCTCTGATGTTGTGTACATCCACCATCACAGCGGTGTCCAGAACATGTGGTGGTCGAATCAAACGCCCTTAGGACAGAACACAAATCAGTGAATGAAACACTTAACAGCATGAACAAGGTAAATTGTCGCAGCTCCTTATGAACTGTTTGTTAAGAATCGTCGTTGGTGTGTATGCTCCGTTACAAGGAAATCTTATCCGATCCGATCTATAATATAATNTTTTTTCTTGTGTCAATCTAACCTCCCACGATATGACAAGAGATAAAGTACTTGAAATATTTGGTTAAATTATCATATAATACTGAGAAGAATGGATGCCGTTGCATATTGTTAAGTAAAAGTAGTGGATATTATGAAGCAGCCGGCCACGATACTGGTATTACCAGTATTGTACGCAATACTGGTAATACCAGTATCGTACCAGTGTCTTCCAGTATCTGCAATACTGGTACAGATACTGGTAAATACTAGTATCCCAGTATCTTCCAGAATTTTCCAGTATCTGCAATACTAGAAGATACTGGTCATTGCCAAAATATGAGTATTGCAGATA
>MJUT01054534.1:0-14315 GCA_002080005.1 Gigantidas platifrons
GGGGGTCCGGAATACGAGTGCCTGTGGCATGGGCAAGTGTGATGATTCTCTACCCAGAGACATGCACTTTATTGGAAGAGGAAAATATCCTGTCGTTCCTGTGGGCACTCCAAAACGAGCTTTAACAACAACAACAAAAAACAAAGCATCCAACAAATGATAAACAGAGAAACAAGATGAATAGATATATCGGACCAAGCACTGTAACAAGAATCAGATTTATTTGTCAATCACGATGCCCGATAAAAAAAAAAGGCAGAGTCACAAATACTAGTACATGTATATATATATATATATCATTGTATTTGCATTGATTTTTTTTAAAACAGCATAATATCATTAATCTGAAAATAATAGAATCTAAATATTACTGAAAACAACAGAGTATATAACACACTTTAAAACTTTAAAGGAAAGTCGTTTATGGATCCTAAGAAGAGTTTGAAGATATCAAAGGGGCAATTCAGAATCCGTATATCGAAGAAGAACAGACAACACAATGACCAAAAGAAAAACCACAAAAGGACAAACAACGATCTACAAAACATTCATATAAAATTAAAGATGGAGTAACACAAACCCCACTAAAAATCGGGGGTGAACTCAGGTGCTCCGGAAGGGTTAAACATGCATATCTAAGTAGGTCTATTAGACTTGATCACTATCCTCTTTCTAGAATAAAATAATTATCTTGATTTATAATTTCTGAATCAGATGTAATTTACCATTAATATAATTATTTTAAGATGACATTGTGATTTTCTACTAACGTTTTATTCATTATTATTATCATTATTAGTTTATTCTGCAAATCATTAATGGAAAAATACCGGTAACTTCAATCGGGAGATCCGGTGTCCTATAATTATTAGCTACCATGAAAATTAGCTACATTTTGACGTTCGGAACGAGATTGTCGTAAACCAAATGATAGCCTTAATTTGCTACCTTAATAATACATTAAAAATACTATTCCAGTTATTCCCCTTTTACCAAGTTTTGATGATTTGATTTGATTTGATTTTTGGTGTTTAACGCCACTTTCAACAATATTTCAGCTATATCATGGCGACCAGATTTAGTGGTGGAGGAAGCCGGAGTACCCGGCCGGAGAGAACCACCGACCACGGGCAAGCAACTGGTAAACTTTATCACTTGCGGTTGCGAGTCGAGTGTACCCTTTTTTGTAATTTACAAAGCTGGGCGCGAACCCACACCGTATTGGTGATAGGCTTGTTAGTTGTTAGATCCAGCGACCTAACTCATTGAGCCACCCGGGCACTACTAAGTTTTGACATGCTAGTTTGATATATATTAGTATTTTTGAACAAAAAAGGGGGGTAGATGTAGGCGAGGAGATCTAATTTTAGGTTAGGAATAAATTCATTTTCATTTAAAAAAACTGACCCAACTTTTTCCACACTTTTTCAAAAACAACACACTGGAAGCATCATATACATGTTATCATTCAGAATGTGAAAAACGGAACATATTTTCAATGGGGAAAAAATTATGGGGCTTTCAATAGGGGTGCCCTCATGTTTTTTTATGAAAATTACACTAAAATGTAACATTTAAAAAAAAAAGAACAATAATTTTTTTCACAATTTTCAATATTGTTTTTTATCTTTGAAATATAAATACACAATCATGTGTAATTACCCCCATAAATATAATAATTCAAATGATGTTCATTACATTCGGTATACATCTTTAAGAAAAATGTACAAAAATGTATTCCTTATTTGTAAATTTTCAAAGATGCAGCAATAAAAAAGTCACTATGATTTCAAAGCATGCCATAGTTCAAATATCCTTATACCCTTGGTTAACTGGAAAATATATGCTTCCATACTTGTTGTTTTTGTCATGTTATACCTGTATATTTATATCAATTTATTGTTATTCATATATTGTTACTGAAGTAATATATTGGCCCTTTAAGACTATTTAAGCAGAGGGACCATTCGCTAACAGTAGCTCTAAGAAAAAAAAGGTTTCATGAACACAACTTTTTAATGAATATTATTACCTGATATAATCAGTGTCAATAAATACACAATTGAAACATTTAACCATCCTTTGGTGAAGATTAAAATACATGTACATCTGTAGTTAATAACATGTCTTAAATGCAGTCCTTTGTACAAGATACTTTTGAAGTACTTGTTGGAGTGTTTTATTTATCTGTATGTGTACTTTATGTAACATTACAATCATTATGGCTTCTATAGTACAAGGTAGTACATTTCAATAAAGTTGAAAAGATGTCATTTCAAATCTGGCTGGAAGCTAATCTATGCATTTTTAATGTGTGCTTGACCATATTGACTGTATTAACTAACTTCAAATTAAGCAACTTGGGCACAAATCCCTAGCTTAATGAAAGTTTTGAAGGACTGCTAGTGCTCCTTTTTCAGTGTGATTTTTATATGATCACAGAAATTTTGTTGTGGTGGTATTATGTTACAGGTCTGTCGTCATCAGTCTGTAGACAAAATGGTTTCCTATCTCATTGGTGGTGTAATGGTTAACATGCTCGCCTTGAGTGTGTTAGATCTATGGGATAGAGCCCCAGTCTGGTCAAACTAAAGACTATAAAATTGGTATTTGTTGCTTCCCTGCTAAGCATGCAGCATTAAGAAGTACACAATGTACATTGTAAGAACAACGACTGGCTGGCTAAGAATCAGAATATTCATTAATGTGCCTGAGTGGAGTGACGTGTCTTCTCGCAGACTGTTGTTTTCTTTATTAGACATCATTGATTTTATTAGTGAAAAGGGGGGCTTTGGTCAGTGTAAACATATTTTATTAAGTAATTCAATAATACAATACAAGCATGAATATGTACAAACTATTCAGATGAATCATTAATAGGATTCGGAAACAAGTTACAAAACTTGGGTACCTGTACCCACAAAACTTATATTAATCAGTGTCCTGATTTTTGGGGTTTTTTTTTAATGTCAGTGGAGAATCCATTTTTTTTCACACATCAGGTAGAGCAAAAATATGTTTTATCCATACATGATGATGAGGTAAAAGATACATGCATACGAGACCTAAAAAAATAATTGTGTGTTTAGGGTTATCTGTGAAAAAGGGTAACCTGGATTTTTTTTTAATTTTTTTTTTTCCATAGGATATATTGGGCATGCATATGTTCCAAATTTGACTGTGTTTGTTGAGAAAAACTAATAAAATAGCTAGGATAGGCACTTACTTTTAGGTTGGGTCAAGTTAGTCTAAACAAACTATATTTCTTAGGGCCGAGGTGTATTCATGTCTACTTTAAAGAAAAAATGGACATAGTGGAAAATAAACTATTTTTATTCTTAAAAAAATCCCCTCTCAGAAGTAAAATGGTTAGTGCTTTATGTCTAATAGGAGCCATTTCATAAGTAAATGTAATATAAACTTTTTATTCAATCAACAAGTTGGAAGACATCTAACATACATGATAATCCCGACAGATACCTCGGTGATAAACCACGTCGTATTTCCTGGAATCCACGGACCTCTTGTTGCATGGTCAGTCTTCTTGATAGCTATCCCTCACTTATAATTATTAATAACAGCATCTGTGGCATTTTACACGAATATATACATGTATTATAAATCAATATCGTAGTTTACATTAGTTACGCTATTGATGCTAGCCGAGGAGTTCCGAAAATAATAACTGATAGAACACATGCGCCACCTATTAGCGTAAAAATCGTAGGTGAACCCCATTAGATAGATTTATCCCAGAACAAAATAACCAAGAGAATCTGTACGAGTTGGTTTTTAATTATACAAAGCTTCATATTTTGTACATTTAAGTTGAGTGTAATTAAAACAATGTCACAAACGAGTGGTTATTGTACTGGTGGATATATATCGATCGTGAAGTCAATGTAAATCTGAAACAAAAATGGCAGACTACACTTTTCTAATGCTTTTGCATTCTCTATCCAGAGTTGTCGTTCCTGCTACTTTACACAACATCTGGATAGAGAATGAACATCTCTGTCAACGCTCATTTTACAAGATTCTTGTAAAACTTAGAAACAGTAAAAAAAANACTTAAAATTGTTTTAATTACTGAAAATATCCATGAAAAAAGAACGCAGACAAATAAGAATAGGTAAGTTATGGTCATGGTCTTTGCAAAAGTTTTAAAAGTAAATAAAATGTCAAGTATAAGTCGTGATAGATCATATTCTAGTGCGAGACTCACGATGCGACAGTAACGAACATTTCATTTCAGCTGTTTTTCGAGATCGACAAATTGTCATTTATTCCAGCAGACCAATAATTTTCTCGTTTTTAATGCACCACTATAAGACCAATTAATAGATCATATAAGGCAGCTATGTTTATTTCATATATAGTAACTTTTGAATGAGTGACCTTAATTGAACCCTTATATTGAGAATGGGTGAGGAACGAACTTTTGAAGTGTACACTTCCTTAAGTAGTTAACACAATGTGTGCTTGTAAACAGGAAGAGCTAGCAGTAATATTATGTTACTATAAAAATGGAGGTATATTTTATTACAGTGGTGTTAATTTCTGGTGTAACATGTTTTAATATTGATGTAGATAATGTAGTGAACTTTAGAGGGAGTCCAGGAATTCATTTTGGATACTCAGCAGCCATGTTTAGTAATGAAGACGGCAATAAATGGTAGGTTGTTCTATTATCTCCCTTTAAAACACATGCTTCTCAATATTATGACACAACAGTGTCCTGTATTAAAGATAATGTATTTACCAACCAGGGGCCCAACAAAATCGCTATAACTCTTGCTGGATGATAAAATACTAAAACATGTATATTGTGTATCAATTTTCAACACTGTTTCGTGTTTTTTGGAGTTTTCTTTTCTCGAATTATATGTAGTTTCAAACAGTTTGAGTTTATTTAATTTAATGTCATTGTTTTTTAGGGGTTTTTTTTCCATAGAATTTTAGATAGAATGCTCTGTGCATTGTTGTATAATTATACAATTATGTATATTTTTAGGTAAAAAGCAAAATCCTAATATTGTACTTATAAATTTCCATAGCTTTATTCAAGTTTTTATTGTAAAGGAAAATCAATCAAACATTGATGTAATTAAAATGATATTAAATCAGTAAACATACACAATTATGAATACATTTTTAAATGACAAAATATCATATTAATTAAAGACAAATAAACTTATAGTGGCGTTTCAATATTTGTATTTATATGTGTGTTAATATGTGTATGACTCTCTATAAGACGATATAATGTTGTAACAACACCTGTAGACTTTATAAATATTAATTCATATAAAATATAGACCTTAAATATGACATGTCACGTGTTAAATTTGTATGTACTAATACTACATATATCATTACTGTAATTTATCAAATAGAATGTTACATTTTTGTAGACAGTCCTTTTATTTTTACTAGTTTATGCTTGCTGTTCCAATCAATTCACTTAGTTTCATATCTTCGCTGCCAAATGGCTACGATCTACATCCCTTCCCCTTGAGTAGCGAAGTTGCTAATTCCATATACTTCCATTTGTGTTTGTCGTATTAACAGTTAAGGGGGTGGTAAAAGAGGGGGAATGAGTATGGAAATAAAACTGAATTTCACGATGAACGAAAAATAATTATCATTCTTGTACTGGGTTTATTTGTCTGTGTGCACGAAACACGGCGAATAACGAACCTGACACACGAACATGTTAAATAAAAAGGGCAGACACGTTGGACGAAAATAGGTCTTTACCCCCTCAAGTTAAAATTACCGAATAATTTTGTTCCTGAAGGAATAATTATTTGATTCATTTATTTTTATTATGGTTATATTGTTTCTCATCAATAGCAGCAGGTTTGTTAGCTCTAATGTATTACCAGACTAAATGGAGGGTGGGGTATGGCATTCCAGTCAATTACATGTATGCAATTTATACTGAATTTAGCCACGCGACTCCGAGTCGCTGACAAGAAACATTATAGAGCATTTAATGATTTATAAAGAGGAGCGAACGTGTTCGCATCATAAGTGTTACTAGGAATGTGGTTATACGTCATCGACCTTATTCACTAGACCACTTGGTCATATTTCCCATATTTAGGAAAGTTTTGTTGTTTGTTTACATATCAATAAGATGACTCATTTAAAATTGAAATATGTCCTGACAGGAAACTTGGAGTCATGTATAGGTTACCACAAATCAACAATAATAATTGTTGATTTTGATTTGATTTTTGGTGTTTAACGCCACTTTCAACAATATTTCAGCTATATCATGGCGACCAGTTTTAGTGGTGGAGGAAGCCGGAGTACCCGAAGAGAACCACCGACCATGAGCAAGTAACTGGTAAACTTTATCACTTGCGGCTGCGAGTCGAGTGCACCCTTTTTTGTATTTTACAAAGCCGGGTGCGAATCCACGCCGTATTGGTGATAGGTTTATATGAGTTGTTAGATCCAACGACCTAACTCATTGAGCCACCCGGGCCCCAATAATAATTATTTGTATAAATAATATAAACAATATATTTAAATATATAGGTGCAACAAGACACGTTAATGGCTCTTAAGTATTTTCAGTTTAGGGGCCGTAAATAATGTAGTATCGAGATCCCATGGCCACGTGTCTATTTAATGGCTCTAAGGGGCCGTAAAAAATGTCGTGTCGAGGTCACATGGCCACATGTCTATATTATTCAAGCAATACATTCATCAGTGTAAACTAATGACAAGTTGAACAGGAAAGACAGCATATGTAAAAGAGAAAAATCAATATTAAATGAAACAACAAGTTCAACTGTATTGCTGTTTGCCATCGTAAAAACGCCGAAATTACTACAGTAATTAAACTGTTAAGATATCAATATTTTCAAACCTTTACAATCCAATGTCACAGTGTTCATCAAGTGTTACAGGTGAACACTGTGACATTGGTTGTGTTCATCAAGTGTTACAGGTGAACACTGTGACATTGGTTGTGTTCATCAAGTGTTACAGGTGAACACTGTGACATTGGTTGTGTTCATCAAGTGTTACAGGTGAACACTGTGACATTGGTTGTGTTCATCAAGTGTTACAGGTGAACACTGTGACATTGGTTGTGTTCATCAAGTGTTACAGGTGAACACTGTGACATTGGTTTGACTGTAAAGTTTTGAAAATATTGATATCTTAACATGTCCTAATATTATTGTCTTCAAGAGAGTAAATAAGAGTAAAATCAACTGTTTTTTTTTCTTCTAAATACATTTGGTATACATGTACTTGATAATGCATACCTTATTCATTAGTCATGCAAGAGCTACATGACTCGTCCAAGACATCTTCGCTAGCCAAGGGTTACGAGAAGAGGAGCGGATCGTAACCCTTGGCTAGCGAAGATGCGTACAAGAGGGAAACCCGCGGATGACATGTACTTTCATGGCTGTGACAAGTAAAATACAACGGGCAGTTGTCAGGTGTCCATGATTGTCCGTTACCAGTCAAGATGTTCGAGCCGAAGCTATCATCTCCACTCACACATGTGTGCCACTAACAAAATATATCCAAAGCGCCACTTTTTGCCAACATGAATTGATATTTGTACTCTTGTTCAAATCATTCTTTGTACCAGTGTATTTATTACAATGGTTTTTAAAGAATAACATTTTCTCGTCTTGTCAACTGAAGCACTGCTTATTTCACGTTTAAAAAAAATTATAGAAAAAAAAAACACTTGTACATGAATTTCTCCTATTCTGAGCGTGTTTATTATCGGGATATTTTTCAGCACAACAGTGGTTAAATTTCTGAATGAGAATTCCCGCCAATTTCTTTTTGACGGTCATTAACGAGGAATATTAACAACTAAAGAATTTTTTTTTTCTTCACATTTTGGTCATAACGGAAACATATTCTCCTTTTGTTATAAGTAAATTAATATGTTCCTCCACTCTCGAAAGTTCGATTTAAATAGATGTATTAACGACGTGAGTTTCCTGGTCGGATGTTGTATCATTGAGACTGGTTATATCAGAGTATACAAACACTGTACTTCCGTACTGGCCCATGTTATAACACTTCAGAATACACATGACAATGTCAATCCTAGATTATCTATAGTAATAAACAAATTTTCTTCTATTTTTAACCTTTTTTTCTTCTGGTTTTCTGTTCTCTTTTATATATACCTGTAATTGTTATTGGTATACTTTCATTAATATGCATGCTCTTTTCCATATGTATATTTGTTATATTAATTGTTATATGTAATTTCAAGGAGAAGACTTAATAATTTGGCAAAACGTGTCCATAATCCTTTTTGTCTCTACATGATGAGCAAATAAAATTGTTTAAACTAAAAACTAGAAATAAACATGTAAACGAATATCATTTCACGAAATAGAAATATACATTATTCTGCTACTTCCAGTGGGTTACGATATTTCTCCACTCGTGAAGAGAAAAGGGATCGAGAGCAAGGAAATATCGTAATACACTCGTAGCAGTTTCTCATATGACCATCATGTTAAAAATATTTTTAATTCGTTAATGACTGTCGAAAGGTAATTGGTGGAAACTTTATACTGGTATTTAAACACTATATGGTGATTAAGACATTACGAAAAATTAACCAACTGATTAAACACGCTAACAATTAGAGAATTAAGTATAAGAACTGAAGACCTGAACTATTGTTGACCACCAGATGATCACATACAAATCTAATTCAAAACTAAGACAGATTCAGATTCAATATTTTATTAAAGGGGCATTAGCTACGATTTTGCCCCAAAAATATCTGCTTTGGAAGTTGGTAAATAGCTTTAAAATGATGAAATAAAGGTAAATATTTCACATTAAACAGCTTATCGAACCACTTTCCGTCTTTTGAGAACGAAAATTACGATCAATTATGTATTTGCTTGCAAGCAAATAATTTGACCTTGCTTTTTCCGTATGTAATTGACCTTATTAGTGACAGGTAAAAACGAATAATTTGTATTTTGTGGCTTATTACCTGCCAACTTGCATGGTTCTTTGTCCATAATTAACACCGACTAAAAGCAGATTCACAAAAATAAGAAATATGTGCATTGTTGTACTGATTTAATGACGATTCGACAAACTCCGTAAACAATGTCGATAATTAATAAATATAGTATAACTAATCGTAGATTTTGAATATCAAAATAAGACCACGAGAGACCGAAGTACGCATAAGGATTTAAACGAGTGGGCGGAACTTGTTCCGTCCACGAGTTTAATCCTTAATGCGTATTCGGTCACGAGTGGTCTTATTTTGATATTCAAAATCTATGATTAGTTATACTGTTTATTATATAGACTTCAAAAATTTCTTTTATATTATTTTATTTAATTTGTACATTTCATTCCACGCGTATAAATCAACGAGCAATGATAGTGTGTAATCAATATGGCCGCACATTCAAACAAGTCAAGTGCTGTCGCTTCGATGAAAAATATTGGAAATTTAAATGAAGGACGAGTTTCTGAATTTTATTTGAATATGGGCGGATTTGTAAAGTTGTTGTGGAAAAATTCATTGCAATTGCGACTAATGTCAGTCCGATTTATCTGAACCAGGCACGATGTGTTATTATTGTCCGAGTCGTGTGTATTTCATGTGTAACAGAATTCGAACTAACGAATGAATCAATGTCCTCAAATGAAACGTTCTGAAATCTACCCGAATGGGCTTTAGTTTGATATACATTTTCATTTGTATTGCCATTGGAATTTGGAACATTTGTTTGGACATCTAGAATATTAAATTCTGGCATTTCCACATTTTCCAAATTCAAAATCATTTTCTTCTAAAAATTTTGAGACTACAGCTGCCGTATAAGCGTCAAAATGATCAGACATTTTGTTTAGTTTTTTTTTATTTTAAGATTGTTCAACGCAGACGATTTTTCATTGAAAAGGGGTGGTGAAAGGAATTAGGAAACTGACAATCTACAATGCACTTTTAACATTTCCGTTGTTTGTTTATATTTAAATATGTTGTGTTATACCAGTGAAATGATTCGATTTAGAATAAGTAAGTGTTTGATTTTAATGTATCAATAAAATGATTCAATTAAAATAATTTATAAAAGTACTAAAACTTTTTCATTTGTTTAATTGTTTCAGTTTACAATCATGTGTGTATTCACAGTAACACAACAAGGGACGTAACCACTACACTTATAGTTGTCTAAAAGTAGATCTGGCGGGGGAAAAATGATATTTCACATGTGAAATATCGGAATTTATTTCACGGATAAATCTCCATAATTCACACCTATCTATATAATAAGATGGTGTCCATTTCTTGATCGATCTCAAAACACGATCAGTTGCACGTTTTTCCCCCGATGCGCGTACATTTCATAACATTTATAAGTTACAGAAACACGTTTTATTAAGGCGTCAATTATATCTGTTAGTTTTTATGGGTAACAAAAATTTACGATTTGGCAGATAATGCCCATTTAAAGTCTCGCCACTTGTAATACATATAATTACATTACTTCCGTTTTTCATTGAAACGTTACAACAATATGATTGGCTATGAAGTAGTCACATGATTATAAAAGAGATGTTTCACATCCCAATGAAACTCAAACCCGAACTTGCACGTGCCTCCATGACGACGTCAGATGTAAACAATTAATGGCGTAGTAATTTCCCTCAACAAATAATCTAACACAAATAAAATTCACAACGAAAAACTATATTAAATTTTGGTGTGATTTAAATATAATTATAAGAATTGAATGCATTCTTTTGAAGTTTCATTGTGGTATGAAAGCGTTGATCGAAGCACATTTTCAACATGAAGCGGCGCGGTATGAAAATGTACTTCGGTCAACCCCAATGAAACTTCAAAAGAATCCATTTAATTCTTAAATAATACACAATCATCACAATATATACATTGTATATTTAACTGAAGTTTTATAGATAAAATACGAGTGCCATTATATAAAGAATTATGAGAGACTATAAATATCAATAAATTAAAACTTTAATTCATGCCTATAAAACATTTCAGTTCTGTAAAAACTTAACTATCAATCAAGAATATAAAAAAATATTTCTTTTACCTAAAATATCAAACCAGGTCTTGGCAACCATATCATAACACTCAATACTTTTAAATAAATAGATATATAAACTTATCATCATCAGATGAAATAATAAAATGTACACTACTCCTTTTAATTTCATTAAATAAACGTTCACGCAAATCTGTATATAAAGGACAGTCTAATAAAACATGTTTCTCATCTTCTATCTGATCATGACATATAAAGCATATTCGCTCATTTACATTTTTGTTTTCATAACGACCTGTTTCTATTCTCAAAGGAGCCACATGTACACCACACCTAAATTTAGCAAAGGTACTTCTGTATCGACTTGAAATGTTCTTACTTAAATACATCTCTGTTTCAAAAACCTCTTTAAACAATTTATACGTTCGTAATTTATTTCCAACATTTTGTGAAAACATTCTATTGTGCCAATTTACTTTATATTTATAAAATAAAAAATCTTCTAACTGTGCTATAACATTTTTATGCAAAAGTTGACAATTTTCTCAGTTTTCTGGTTTCAATAATAGACGTAAGTGTACTTAGATGATCAATAGTGCTTTTATTTTACTTTTATCTCTTGTATCTAACCAAGTTATCAATCTATTATTTAAAATACTACAATACAATTTATAAGCACACGGTGCTAAAGTTCCCCTATAAGACAATGAATCCCTAGGATCCGATGCAGGAGCGGATCCATGATTTCAAGTTAGGGGGCGCACGTAAAGAAATCGCGCCGAGCGGAGAGAGGCGCGAAATTTTTGGGGATATTTCGTGTGAAAAATCACGATTTTAACGGAAAAAAAATCATATTTTTTCCAATTTTAGGGGGGACGCCGGGTGCGCCCCCCCCCTGAATCCGCCCCTGCGATGTAGAACACTTTGGAATAGGTGTGATTATCCCTTTATGCACAGAAGGAATTTTACCAAATTTAAAACATATATTAAACAATTTGTGCAAAACATGTAACAATAGACAATAGATTTATTAGCACAAAACACAGTTACAGTAACTGGCAAAGGTCCAATATAATAAGGAGATACGACATTAGTACATTAATAAAGTCAGTATGATGTACATTAATAAAGTCAGTATGATGTACATTAATAAAGTCAGTATGATGTACATTAATAAAGTCAGT
Source organism: Gigantidas platifrons (assembly GCA_002080005.1). Classification (NCBI taxonomy): domain Eukaryota; kingdom Metazoa; phylum Mollusca; class Bivalvia; order Mytilida; family Modiolidae; genus Gigantidas; species Gigantidas platifrons. The sequence goes on from MJUT01054534.1 coordinate 12,236, forward strand.
ATGATGTACATTAATAAAGTCAGTATGATGTAAATTAATAAAGTCAGTATGACGTACATTAATAAAGTCAGTATGATGTACATTAATAAAGTCAGTATGATGTACATTAATAAAGTCAGTATGATGTACATTAATAAAGTCAGTATGATGTACATTAATAAAGTCAGTATGATGTACATTAATAAATGGGTATGATGTACATGAATAAAATGAGTATAATGTACATTGATTGTATACATAAATGTATGATACGTTGTATATATTTAAGCACATTGTGCACAAAAACAAAAAGAAAGAGAAAAACCACTATCACTGTAATACATTTTCTTTTTTCACATATCATTTCAATATAAGATGATAATAACTTTAGTACTCTTTTCGACCTAGATTGAAAAAGTATTTTATTTTTGGAAATACCATTCTTCATTTTGAATGGATTATATAAGTGAGATAATTTGTATTCAAATAATTCTCTTTCATGTTTGTAAATAGGACAATGCCATAGGAAATGGTTCTCATCTTCAATGTTATTGTCTTTACAAAGGGTATATATTCTATCGGTATTAGCCTTTTTGGAGTATCTGCCCCTTTCACTTTCTAAGCTATGGGTAGATACGATTTCGCTTGTGCTCCATTTAGGGTTACGAATCAATCTCATTCAACGTATGGGAGCAAATTAAAATTTTCGTTCCGGGAATATTTCAACTTTCTTCTTGCATATCTGGTCATAACTTATTATTCCCAACAATTTCTAAGTAATGGTGATACGAAATAAGTGTTACAATACCTGTTTCTATCTTCAAGACCGGTTTCGTATTTGAAAATTGTTACTTGACCGCCATAACACCTTACGTAGACTCTCGTGATGGGCGGAGCCTATCCATATATGGATCTCAATGCCAAATATGGAAAACTTTTACTACGAATCGATCCAAATAAAGATATCTCCAAAACGAGGCAAGTGCACGTGAAATAGCAACTTGCAAACAAAATGTCGAGCAGAAAGAAGATTTCATGCATTCAAATTTTCAGATGGATATAAGTCTACCATGGATTGATGCAGCGTTTACTTAACACCTCAATGTTTACCTAAATATATTTATCTTTCACCCCCGTTAATTTTTCCAACCACTTACAACGGAATTAGGACAAAAAACCGCCCGGTGTGAATCACTCCGGGCGCTGCTCCCATACGTTGAATGGGACCGATTCGTAACCCTAAATGGAGCACAAGCGGAATGAGGGTTACGTTATCGTATCTAAGCTATGGGCACTTAGCTTTAATTTTGCCAAATGTGATCTGTCATTACGATTGTTTAATTCGTCGACATACGACATATGAAGCACGCTTGCCAAATTCATAAAATTCTCTAGAATGACAGTTTTGATGATTCCGAAATAATAGTATTTTGCTGTTGCATATGTTGATCATTAATATGTTGTTGTAGCTGGTTAAATAATGGTTTGAGAGAGGTACATGTGTTGAAATATGATAAATTCAAATAAGGGAACCCTAATGATTGAAAACATTTTACCATATATTTACCCATGGATTGTGGTTCAAGGTTTCCAAGAATATGTCATGTACCGAAGACATTTCAGTGAGATGTAATTAGATGATCTAAATATCTAATAGAAGCCATGCTGATTTTTGTGTTAATAGGTAGTCAGTCTACCTAATTCCGAGCGACATGCAACGCTTAAAGTTTTACAGTGATCTCCAAGTAGTTCTTTAATAAATTTGACATGGAACTTTTCATGCGGTTCAGAGTCTTTACATTTTAGAACGGATTCAATGCACCATATCTCATATCCATAGAGCATAATATAATAGTACATGTATATAGGGACTATAATAGAATCAAAATATGGCCCTCAGTGCCGTGAACTATTTGTTAAATAGGGACTATAACAGAATCAAAATATGGCCCTCAGTGCCGTGAACTATTTGTTAAATAGGGACTCTAATAGAATCAAAATATGGCCCTCAGTGCCGTGAACTATTTGTTAAATAGGGACTATAACAGAATCAAAATATGGCCCTCAGTGCCGTGAACTATTTGTTAAATAGGGACTATAA
>MJUT01054534.1:33616-48409 GCA_002080005.1 Gigantidas platifrons
AAAAAAAAAATCTGATTCAGAGTTTTTGTCATATTATCCAGTCTGTCAAGCGACACCTGATTTTCCTTATTTTTCCTGATTTTGAGCTGTTCCTCATTTTTTTCCTGAATTTGTTAGATAAACTCCTGATAACTCCTGATTTCGAACTTTTTCCCCACAAAAAAAAATAATATAATAATATGTTGAAATTATTTTAGTGTAAAATATCTTATCAATAAAAGGTGAGGAAAATGGCCCAAGTAAGACCTTTTAGCCTGCCAATTACATTCTGACATTCTGATAATGACCTTTATCTGGAATCAAAAACATGCTTAAATTTATATATTATGGCCTGAAAGCTCTTACTTAGAGGGGAGGAAGGCAGCCATTTTTTTTGTTTTTTGTATGGTTTTATCACTTTTTATATAAAAAAAAAATTCTGATAATCTCCTGATTTTTAACTAAAAACCCTCCTGATTTCCTAATTTTTTTAAGCCAAAAAGTGCTTGACAGACTGCATATAACATAATGTTAAATTCTGGAGAAAAAAAATTGCACTTCACGCGACAAAAAGAAAATATTCGATCTCTTGTGTTGTCTGAAAAAAAAATTATGAACGGAACTGAAAAACCATAACCCCCCCCCTGCTGCAAGTTAAATGGTCGGTCCCTTAAGAATTAAATTATCTTGTTTTCCATTATTTCAAGATTGAACGTATCTGATTAAGGTTGTTCCAGGCATGCGTAATGCACGCTAAATGTGATATCTACGTTTTTAATACAGATAACTACAGGTTTCCACAGACACCTGGTTATGAAGAAGATAATCAACTCCTTGGAGCATCAATGTCAATCATAGACGACAAAATCATAGTAAGCCGAAACATATTAAAAAAGAAAGTAAAAATGTATTTCTACCTCATAGAGGACGACATAGTTATTTGACAGGACGACATAATTATAAGACAGGAAGACATAGTTATTTGACAGGACAACATAATTATTAGACAGGAAGACATAGTTATTTGACAAGACGACATAATTATAAGACAGGAAGACATAGTTATTTGACAGGACAACATAATTATAAGACAGGAAGACATAGTTATTTGACAGGATGACATAATCATAAGACAGGAAGACATAGTTATTTGACAGGAAGACATAGTTATTTGACAGGATGACATAATTATCTGATAAGACGACATAGTTATTTGACAGGATGACATAATTATAAAACAGGAAGGCAGTTATTTGACAGGACGACATAATTATTTGATAAGACGACATAGATATTTCACAGGATGACATAATTATTTGACTGGAAGACAGTTATTTGACAGGATGACATAATTATTTGACAGGAAGACATAGTTATTTGACAAGGACGACATAATTATCTGATAAGACGACATAGTTATTTGACTGGACGACATAATTATCTGATAAGACGACATAGTTATATGACAGAACGACACAGTTATACAGAAGGAAGACATTAGTTATTAGAGATGATAGGTATGGTTACCACCTCCAATAGTGTTTGTTTTTAATTCGATTTCAGTTCTAATAAATCATCTCAGTGTCAAAACACTGAGGACATGGATGAAGATTCCCTTGGGGATATCGGCAGTATTGACATAATGACAGTCATAACATCTAATTCTAATGTAATTATTATAAAACATATTGTCATTTGCTAATGTTTACCATCAATTCCACATCTGACATGCTGTATCTGAGGGATATAGTGCGAATAAGCCACCATGTTGAATACTTGAAATCTAACATGCCATTTAAAGCAATGTGATAGAAAATAAAAATATCGGCCACCTTTGAAATAATTAAATCTTTCAAAGAATAGATACTTATTGTTTTTGCTCTGTTTATTAGTCCCCTACCGGCGAAGCTGAAGGGGACTATAGTTTTAGGCTCCGTCTCTCCGTCCGTCACATTAAAATTTTAAGTTTTCTGGACTTTCCGGTATGTGGCTATATCTAGATGAGTTACAGTTTAAGATCGAATTTTGTTCCGGTCGAATAATTTTTGGCTGAGTTATGGCCCTTGAACTTGTATTTTTTGTTCAAATTTTAAGTTTTCCAAACTTTTTATTTATGTCCTTTGATACATTGACTTGATATTCAGTATGTGGCTATATATAGATAAGTTACAGTTTAATCTCGAATTTCGTTCCAGTCGAATGATTTTTGGCTGAGTTATGGCCCTTGAACTGGTATTTTTTTTCTTCAAATTTTAAGTTTTCAGAACTTTTTTTTTACGTCCTTTGATATATTGACTTGATATTTGGTATGTGGCTATATCTAGATGAGTTACAGTTTAAGTTCGAATTTCGTTACGGTCGAATGATTTTTGGCTGAGTTATGGCCCTTGAACTTGTAATTTAAAATCTAGTCACTGCAAAGTGATACTTCTAATATTTTAGGTCCTCTGATTTTTGCGGCCGGTAGGGGACAATGCATTGCTATGTGCAATACTCTCAGAATTCTTGTTATTATTATTATTATGCTTTCTTTTTGTAACACATGGAGTTGTCAGCACCGGTTCTTAGACACCATAGGTCCAATGATCTTGGGGTTTTGGTATGACGATAGATCTATGTATCTATTTGTGCAGTTGTGCATATGGTTTGATATTTTGCACTGGGCTCCTTGGGGTAAATTTTGAGGGTGACGGTGGGCTTACAATGGAACTTCACATGAATGATTCGTAGGATGTATAGATGTGCATTTAGGATTTGCCATTTTCAAAATGACCACTGTTGCCATGGTAACCATGAAATATAAAATAATTTTTTATCTGATTGTAATGAAACTTCACAAGAATGATCCGTATGATGAATAGATGAACATTTAGGGTTTGACATTTTCAAAATGACCACTGTTGCCATAGTAACCATGAAAGTTAAAATATATTTTGTATCCGATTGTAATGAAACTTCACAGGAATGATCATTGGGATGTGTAGTTGTGCATTTAGTGAGTGAGTGATTGTTGTTTAACACCAATTCAGCAATTTTTCAGCTATATCATGGCGAGAACAAGTTAATTTTCAATGAGATGATGATGATGAGGTCCGCTTTGTTCTAGACCAACACACTGAGTTGGATTTTTATAGTGCTAGCTCACTGAAACAGCAGTCCGCGGGTAGACATGTCGCTCCACTCTGACACATTATTTTGATTCCGAGCCAACCAGTCTTTGATCTTTCTCCTTAATGCTGAGTGCTTAGCAGAGAAGTAACTAATACCGGTACTAATCTTGTAGTCTTTGGTTTGACCCAACCGGGGCTCAAACCCACAATCTACCACACTCATGGCAAGCACGCTTTACCATTTCGCCACCGATGCGGTTAGTTGTGCATTTAGGGTTTGACATTTTCAAAATGGCCGCCATTGCTATGGTAACCATGAAAGTTGAAATATTTTTTGATCCGATTGTAATGAAAATTCACAGGAATGATCCTTGAGATGTGTAATTGTGTATTTAGGGTTTGGCATTTTCAAAATGGGCACCGTTGCTCTGGTAATCATGACAGTTAAAATATTTTTTGATCCGATTGTAATGAAAATTCACAGGAATGATCCTTGAGATGTGTAATTGTGTATTTAGGGTTTGGAATTTTCAAAATGGCCACCGTTGCTATGGTAATCATGAAAGTTAAAATATTTTTTGATCCGGTTGTAATGAAAATTCATAGGAATGATGCTTAGGATGTGTAATTGTGCATTTAGGGTTGAAATTTTCAAAATGGCCACCATTGCCATGGTAACCATGAAAGGTTTAAAAATTGATCCGATTGGGATGAAACTTCACTATCCTTGGGATGTGCACATAAGCGAAAAGTGTTTATTGAATTATGAATATCAAAACATTGAATATCAAGTTGACAATTTGCAATATGTTCTCACTAGCTGGGTTTGTTTGGGAGATTTTGTAGTTGGAATAATACATGAAATTTAATTTGTTGTTGGATTTTATCCGACATTGAAGAATGCATGTTGCGAAATAATATATTATTGATGACTTTTGATGAGGTGAATACAAGGATTGATCAACCCATGGAACATGATATTCACAGAGGCATTCGAGGTGAATATCATGTTCCATGGGTTGATCAATCCTTGTATTCACCGAAGTTGAAAGTCATTAACTGTTTTATTATATGACATTAAATCAAATTTGAAATAACACTAAACAGTGCCGACTTTGTTCCCCAGACACCCCTGTCTGCCCAACGTCTGTCATTATTAATTTAATTGTGTACCGAAAGTAATTAGTAAGAACACATCTGATTAGTCGATGACAAAACTTAACCCGATAATGATTGGCTACTACTTTTTAAGATACTTGGGAAACAGCATTTCTATTTTAAGGTGTCTGGAAGAGCTTTGGAAAGTTACGTTCACCTCTCGTGACTTTTTACGCGTTGAATATAACATTTTATCAAAGAACGTTACTAGGGACGTCAGCCAATCAGAAAATATATTATCTGATGTCATATAATAATGTCCAGTGTATATGATCACAAGTTTTTATGATGTTTATGTGCCAGGGTAATCGACAATATTTCGCGGTATTTTATGTTTTGCCTTCTTTTACTATTTCTTGAGGTATTGCTTTGCTACGCATCGCCAAGTAAAACTGCATTTGTGACCATCAAATACCCAATTGACACTGGCAACTATTCAAATACAATACAGCTATTTCTTAATTGCACAGTTGTATGGGTGGGTCGTCCAGAAAGCGCCTTTTCGAAGGGGTAGTACATCGATATACAGAGACTATGGCCTATTGTTATATTCCGGGCTTTCCATCTATATAGTTAATGTTGTAAATTCTAATCCTGTTGACAATATATATTTAGACTTTAGTCGTGCTTTTGATTCAGTACCACATGAGCGTTTGATAACAAAACTTTACAGTCTTGGTTTTCAAGGGAAATTGTTGGATTGGATAAACTGTTTCTTAACAGGCAGATCTCAATGCGTACGACTTAATGATAATTATTCGTCTTTGGCAGAGGTTATTATTGGAGTGGCGCAAGGCAGCGTCCTTGGTCCCGTATTATTCATTACTTTTATTAATGACTTGCCCGATACCGTATCAGGTTTAGTGAAAATATTTGCTGATGACTCTAAAATTTACTCTTCAGTTGAGAATGAGCAACAACAACAGGTTTTACAAAATGGCTTAGATAGACTATGTGACTGGTCTAGGAAATGGAAGCTTTCTTTTAATGCCTCAAAATGTAAAGTGATGCACTTTGGTACAAATAACAACCGTTCTAGATATACAATGTTGGATCATTCAGATGACTATGTTCAAGTATCGCCAGTTATTGAGAAAGATTTGGGAGTAACTTTTGAGCCAAATTTAAAATTTGATAAACATATCAGTAACTGTGTTAATAAAGCTCAGCGTATTCTAGCGATGATTCATAGATCTTTTGATCACATGGATAAAGATATGTTTTTGATTTTATATAAGTCTATAGTCCGTCCTTTCCTTGAATACTGTACACCTGTTTGGTCACCTTATTTAAAAAAAGATGTACGTAAAATCGAAAGTATTCAACGTCGTGCAACTAAACTGGTTCCGATAGTCAAAAATCTTAGTTATGAAAATAGACTGAAAACACTTGGCCTTCCTACTCTGGAATACAGATGTGACCGTTATGACATGATTCAAGTTTATAAAGATCTTCATGACATTGACGATATAAAGTGGCAAAATATGTTTACTCTATCAGCTAACCAAACTAGGGGGCATCATTTGAAACTTGTTAAAAAGAGATGTAACGCAACTCAACGTTTGAATACTTTCTCCATGCGAATCGTTGATCATTGGAATAATTTGTCAGAAAACACTGTCACTGCCAATTCTATAAATATATTCAAAAGTAGATTGAATGAGGAAAACTGGAATGAGAAGAAATTTATCGCAACTTGACATTGTTATCCAGTCATCTATACATATATTAGTGGACAACTGATGAAATATCCGTCTATAAATAGTATTTTATAACATTTATATATATCCGTATCTAGGAACATTTGTCATTATACCCCCCCGCAAACAAAGTTTGGGGGGTATATAGGAATCACCCTGTCCGTCCGTTCGTCTGTCTGTCCGTCCATGTACCTTGTAAGCGCAACTCCTCCTAAACGGCTTATTGGATTTTTATGAACTTTACACACTTGTAGTACACTACCTGCAGATGTGCATGAAGGAATATGGTTGCTGTCCAAAATTTAAAAGGGGAGATAACTCAACTTATACTTTCACAAAAAGGGGGTGGGGGCATGTACCTTGTAAGCGCAACTCCTACTAAGCTGCAAGCGGGGGGTATCACTCAGTGAGGTCACTCACAGTTCTAGTTCTATTTGACATTGATTCATATTTTACTAAGCTCGTCATCTTTACAAGGAAGATTTTGTGTTTGCGAAAGTTAATTTGCGCAAGGGTAGTATAAGTCATGTTTATTAATATAAACGTGAGGTGGCAAAAGAAGTCTACAGACTTAAATTTACAGTCGCATAGATCCAGGTATCCAGATACAGTGGAACCTGTGCAATCCGACACCTGAGTTTTCCGACATCCTGTGACATCCGACAAAAATTTAAGGTCCCAAAGTAGTTCTGTTAACTAAGAAAACCCTGAGTATTCCGACATCCTGTACAATCCGACACATTTCCCTGGTCCCTTGGTGTGTCGGATTAGACAGGTTCCACTGTATAAATATTAATTCATTTTTTTCAATTTTTTTGCAGACATGTGCACCATTATGGAAAAATATGATCCCGTGGAAAAGTGTCAAGTTTGTACATCCAATAGGGCGATGTTTTAACATAGCAAAAAATCTGACTACTTACAATTCAAAAGTCTTCAAAAGTGATAAGTTTAAAGAGTATGAACCTGAAGATAGTAACCAACTTAGTTATGAGATTGCACAAATTGGATTTTCAATTTCCAACAAAAAGGTAAGTATATGTTATTACAGGGATGCAAATTAACGGTCGCCCAGTCGCCCACGGCGAGTAAAATTTCAGCTGGGTGATCAAATATTACTTTGCGGTCGCCCAGTTGGCGATTGAAATTTATTCACCACTTCAAGTTTCCACTGCCAACGGAATTTCTAGAACGGCATTAAATTCCGTTTTCAGTTTTAATAAAATGTCAGACAGACTTGAAATTTGTTTATTTATTCTGTTAGACCGGCACATTCCTATTTTTATTAATCAGATGCCTTTATCAAACTTTATGAAACCTTGTAGGAATATCATATGCCATGTGAAGTTGTGCCTTTTAGGGTTGATTTTTTCAAAACGGCACTCCAAAGGTATCAAAAGATTGTTTGTATTTAATTATGTCCCCCAAACTAAGTTTGGGAGACATATTGTGTTTGCTCTGTTTCTTATTATTCTTCTTCCTCTTTCTTTCTTTCTTTCCTCCTTCCGTCAAAAGTTTGTCCGACACATTTCTCGGAGATGCCTTTATCAAACTTTATGAAACCTTGTAGGAATATCATATGCCATGTGAAGTTGTGCCTTTTAGGGTTGATTTTTTCAAAATGGCTACCGTTGCCATGGAAACGGCCAAAATGCCAAAAAATTAAAAAACACAAAAATTATCATAGCAGGTTACTCGCCGAACAGAAATTGATGAAACTTGATAGGAACAACTTCCACATCTAGTGGAATGAGATAAACTAAAAAAAATCGGAATTGGTTGGACAAACTATGCTGCAGTTGCCATGGAAACAAAAAAAGGGGATTTAACATATTTTTGGATTCCTTTTATCAAACTTCATGAAACTTTGTAGGAGTATCCACCGTAGTGTGTGGCAGCTTTTGGGGGTTGAACAAATTCAAAATGGTGGCCGTTGCCATGGTAACCGAGGTACAAAATGGCCGCCAAATACAAAAAATCTTCCGATTTGGGCGAAATTTGGTTTCCAAGTAGATTATGATGTTGCGAATTGATATTCATTGTTGATTGGCTATGGTGGCCATTTTGAATCCAAAATGGCCACCAAAATACAAAAATCCTCCGATTTGGGCGAAATTTGGTTTCCAACTAGATTATGATTTTGCGAATTGATATCCATCGTTGGTTTGCTATGGCGGCCATTTTGAATCCAAAATGGCCACCAAAATACAAAAGTCCTCCCAAATTTGGCGAAATTTGGTTTCCAAGTAGATTTTGATGTTGGGAATTGATATCCATGGTTTGGGAGCCATATTATGATCATATCTTGTGTATTGTTCGTTTGGGGGACATTTGTAACGCTCTGCGTTACAGTAACTAATATTTTAATTTGTTTTGAGATGCTTATATATTGAAGATGACAACAGATTCATGTTCTTAACTGAAATAAAAAAAGAATGTAGGTAAACCGGATGTTGACATTGATGTAAAATATTCGGAACGGGATCGGAGAGTGAGCTACGGATTGTTGGCCATATCTGCTATCTTTTTAGATAACTATACAGAAAAACATTTAATTGAAAAATGTATTTACATGAAAATTGATTGATACTTGTAATCCAAACCAAGATGAATAACTTGTCTATTGCAATTGTACATTTCAGTTTATTTTCAATTTTAATTGATATCCTAAAGATTTCCAAAAGAATAGATGTGTATTGGATACTTTTATACAGTGACAGTTAATTTTATACCATACTATAGAATATATTTCAAATTTATAAACCTATGAAATAAAAATTATCTGCTTCATTTTACTTGTTTACGAATAAAAAAAAAATATATATTAAAATACAATATCTGCACACATAATAATATACAGCATACAGTAAAAGGAATCAGTAAACACATATTTACATATACTGTATTCATTACATCAACTGGATACCTATACTGTGCATTATATATGTATGCCGACTGACAGTCACATAAAGACTGCTTACTAAATTGACATCACAAAAAATGCATTCCTAACAAAATTAGGATTTTTTTTTAGGTCAGATCAGGACAAGACCTGATTAAATTTAATTATTGCTGGATCTATCACACAAATTAATTCAACATCTCTGGAAACCTTTTTGCGTACCCGTTCCCCTTTAAGAGTTTAAATTATAAGTAGGTAGTTAATTCCTGTTTAGAAAATGTGGGAGTTTATCAGTGGCATAAAACCTCCATAAAAGAGGAAGACAGACAAAGATAAAAATTCATGCTGCTAAAAGTATTTAAAAAGCTTGTATTACCTGATTAAATGAGTTTTTAAAATGAATAATTATTCATTCATGTCCGAATGTTTTGATTTTTCTTTTTCATCGACTGAAAAATAAAACTGGGCCCTTAAAAATTTAGCTGGGCCCCTAGAAATTAGAAGTCAGTAGCCCAGCTGGCTACTGGGAAAAAATAGTTAATTTGCATCCCTGCCTGGTCATATACTAATGACCAGGTATTGTATAATCAATTTAGCCCATACTTTCTTTGTCGAGTGTCATGATTACCAATTATTACTAATTTAGGGAGTCTAAGCCAGATTAGTTTGAATGAGTATCAGCTAAAAAGCATTTCCTTCAATTACAACATATGTGGTATATGAAAAATATTCAATAACACAAGACAAAGAAAGTATGGGCTAATGACATATTATTGAACATAACTGATATAACTAAAATGAGATCAATTATTTAAGAAATATTTGAAATTGTTGAACAGGTTATGCGATATAACCTGGTTTGGAACAGTTTATGCTTAAAAGCGTAAACTGACCCAAACCAGGTTATACAAGTTAATTCCACCTTATATATGAATGGTGTCTTCTGATTGGTTGATGAAACCCTTAAGGGGTATTTTTTACCAATTCTTAGTTTTTTCAGCTATTCCACCATTGCCGCGGTGCCACGGTTCTATAGGAAAATACCCTGCTCGAGACGAAATCCCTTCTTGAAATAGATTATGATGTCACAGATGTAATTTGAATTACTCAGGTTTCTTCTTTCAACCAACTGTAAAGTAAAGACAATGACTGACGACAGTGTCAGCCGTTATTTTTGAAATCGTTGAAATGTATATATTTCAAATTCATTTGCATTATATATTTTTTGCATGTTGTATGTTAAAACAAAACCGTGATTTATTCTATTTTTGAGATTTTTCCAGAAATACACTTCTTTGAAAAGATTTTTCCTGTTTTCGTAGATTGATAAAAGTTTTGAAAATCAAATGATCGAGGTGGTCTGAAGTTCTGAACCTGCTTCAGAATGCCACTGTTTTACTTGCTGTTAAATATTCGGCGGAATTAAACAAATATATCCTGTTAGTGAGGGTTATTTGCGAAAAATACCGGTTTCGAGGACAGTTAAATGTCCTTCGCCGCTAAAGCGGCTCGGGATATGTGCCTCTCCTTTCAACCGGTATTTTTTTGCAAATAACCGACACTAACAGGATATATTTGTATAATAACCTGTTCAACAATTTCAAATAATCCTTACGATTTAATTTTTACAACAAAATTTAATGATTCCTTGATTTTAATTACGATAATTTCGTGTGACTATTTGAATTTGTCGTTGGCAGATGAACACGTTGGTGACGTCACAATACCAACCCAGGTTATCGAGTATAACCAAAATTTTCTCCAGGCGGATTAACCAATCAGATTGCAGTATTCAAATCAAATTAAATTATATAGCCATAATAAGGATATAGATATCAAGTAAAGTGCGTGCAACGTATTTCTAGAACAAGAAGAGTTTTAAAGATACCAACGGTCTAATCGGAATTCTTAAATCGAAAAAGGATAGACAACACAATGGCCAACAGAAAAAGGACAAAAGGACAAACAATGATATAATAAAACATTACACATAAAACTAAAGATTGAGTAACACGAACCCCACTTCATTTATTTGACTTTCTAATCTTTCCATTTTAAAGGTATATTGTCTACCACATTTGTATTTTTTCATACCCAAAATTATTGTTGTTTTCCGTACTGACCTTCATAAAATGAAGATTAAACACCGAATTATTGTCGAATACGCTACGAAACATTAAGATTCAAACAACATTAAACGAGCGTGACAATCATGAAGTGTTTGAATCTTAACAGTGTTTTCCTTACCTCAAAGCTAAACCCCCGAGAATTCCAAACTTCTGTTTTTATAGGTGGCGCTGTTACTTTCACTTTGAATTTTTTGTCATCCTGGACAATAATTCCGATAACGATAGTTTTGGGTATTTTTTGTCAAAAAAAGAACACCAATCGTATATTTTGCAGCATAACTGTTTAATGATAGCTTAAATAAATCATTTATGGACAGTTAAAAATTTTCAAAAAAATCATAGACAATATGCCTTTAAGGGTACCTGATGAAGGTAAGTGGGTTATTTTTTTGATTTTTTTTTAAATAACTCACTTACCTTCATCTGGTACCCTCAAAATGGAAAGATTGGAAAGTCAAATAATTTAAAAGTTTTTAGGAGCAAAAATGGTCTATGCAAGATAGCCAAAATCGGCTAATATCATCTATGCCTGTAAGAGGAGAAGTTTAGTTTTAATAATAATTACATTAATTACGAACTGTAAATTTCAATAATGTCAGTGCCGAAACACTGACTACTGGGTTGATAATACCCTCAGGGACTAATTGTCCACCAGCTGATGTATTGACACAGTGATTTATAGATTAACCATGTCAGGACGAAGCACTCACAACTGGATGGATGATACACTAGTGGACCAACAGTTCGAATATAGTGACGGATAGTTAGAGATATAAGAGAAAGGTAAAATGACGGATGCTACCGGAAATAGTTATGATCTTCAATTTTAGGAAGATATAAAAAATAGATAACAGCAGATATGAAGGCTATGACAGACATTATAGCTAGCTAGTATAACAGCGAGTCCTATATGAAAACACAAACAGAAGATGCCAAAGCTAGGGATAACCAGAAACCTTAAATCAAACAAGGGAAGACAATACAATGGACAAATAAAAAAGGATACAAAAGCAAAAAATAATAAACAAAATTGTAATCATTCTAGTTTAGATACTGATTAATTATGTAATATACAATTACAGACTTTTGTAGAAGTGAATATGAGTTTTTATTGACCTATAAAATAATATTGACCGAAGCCAAAGGCTGAGGTCAATATTGGTTTTGCAAGTCAATAAAAACTCATATTCACTGTCACTGATAGAAAAGTCTGTAATTGTTTTATTACATACACTATAATGCTTATGACGTCACCCGATGGATATTACTTCCAGCAGGTGAATACCATTATTTATTGACATCTAGACTTTACTTAGCTTAAGTAAGGATATTTATAGTCATTATTTAATAATAACATTTATTATTTTTTATGTAGTATAACGATACATTACTAGACATTCTACTTGGAGCTCCGGGATTCTTTGAAAACAAGGGTATGTAATAAACAGGAAGTATTTGATCACATTCACTAATTATTTGTTCAGTCTTGAAATACCGTGTATGAATTGAGTGTAGAAAAAAAGGGGTTAAAGATACAAAAGGCGTAATCAGAAACCGTGATTAGAAGAACAGACACTAAATGACCTAAACAGGCAAAGAACAAAAGCACAAAGATCGACAGAGCACAAGACAAAGAAAGAAAGATTGAGCAACACAAGCTCTACAAAAATGGAGAAAGAACCCAGGTGTTCTGGATAGAGTAGTTGTTGCCCACTAGATATGTTATTCTATGTATGAACGTAGATATTAAATATAGTGCCCATGACACTATATATTAGATTACACTTTATTTTAGATTTCAGTGTGATTTAAATTGATATCTACGTTTTAATTAGGCTACTATATACTATGCATTGTCTAACGACGTATGTATTGTCCTTACTCCTGATTTATGAAAGATGAAAGAAAGTTTAAGCAGTGATGATCAATGAATCGACCAATATCAACGTTAACAGGAACAATCACATTTCACCTTCATGTCACAGATCTTTAAAAAAAGGTAACGACGTATGCCAATCCAGGTCAGGTGTTCTATTTTGTTTTGTTTTACTTGTTAATGATTTTAGTTTTATTTTGACTTGCTGGTCTGACTTGAGAGTACTCAAATGCTTTTTAGCTCACCTGACCCAAAGGGTCATGTGAGCTATTGCCATCACTTGGCGTCTGTCGTCGTTGTCGTACGTCGTAAACTTTTTAAAAAATCTTCTCCTCTGAAACTACCAGACCAATTGGAACCAAACTTTGTCTGAATCATCACTAGGGTGTTTAGTTTCAAAATTGTGCACCAATCAAAAATGTTACTAAAAATAGAACATATGGTAAAATTGTGTGTTTTTGGTAATAACTCAAAAACCGTTAATAATATCAGAAATCTGACAGAGGGTAAAATTGATCAGCACGGCAAGATAGATGATAAGTTTAAATTGCAAACATATTCAGAATGATAAGATCTACCAACCCAGCAATTGTGAAGAAAATCTGATTACCTATCTTGGAGTTATTTCCCTTTTTTCATCAAATTTTCAAAATTTTAATACTTTTCATTTTTTATTTAAAAAACTATAAGAATTAAATGATAAGTTGAAACTGCAAAAATGTTCAGCATGTCAAGATCTACCTACCCTGCAATTGTGAAGAAAATCTAATCACCCATCATTGAGTTATTGCCCTTTTTTCATAAAATTTTCAAAATTTTAATACTTTTCGTTCTTTATTTCAAAAACTATAAGAGACAGATGATAAGTTGAAGCTGCAAAAAGTGCAGCATATTAAGATCTACCTACCCTGCAATTTTGAAGAAAATCTGATTACGCATCTTGGAGTTATTGCCCTTTTTTCATCAAATTTTCAAAATTTTAATACTTTTCATTCATTTCAACAACTATAAGAGATAGATGATAAGTTGAAACTGCAAAAAGTGCAGCATATCAAGATCTACCTACCCCATAATTTTGAAGGAAATCTAATTACCCATCTTAGAGTTATTGTCCTTTTTTCATCAAATTTTCAAAATTTTAATCTTTTCGTTCTTTATTTCAAAAACTATAAGAGATAGATGATAAATTTAAACTGCAAAAAAGCATGTCAAGGTCTACCTACCCTGCAATTGTGAAGAAAATCTAATTACCCATCTTGGAGTTATTGCCCTTTTTTCATCAAATTTCAATATTTTAAAATACTTTTCGTTCTTTATTTCAAAAACTATAAGAGATAGATGATAAGTTGAAACTGCAAAAATGTGCAGCATATCAAGATCTACCTACCCTGCAACTCTGAAGAAAATTTGAGTACCCATCTTGGAGTTATTGCCCATTTTAGCTCACCTGACCCAAAGGGTCAGGTGAGCTTTTGTCATCACTTTGCGTTCGTCGTCGTCGTCCGCGTCTGTAAACTTTTCATACTTTCTTCTTCTTCTTTGAAACTACTGAACTGATTTGGACCAAATTTGGCAGAAATGTTCATTGGGAGGTCCTCGACTAAATTTTTTATTTTGGTGCAGATCGGAAATCCAACATGGCCGCCAGGGCCAATAATGTGTTCTGATTGGTTGAAACTTTGAAAATCTTCTTGTCAGAAACTACTTAGCCGATGGAATTGTAACATTACAGAAATGATGACTGGATGGTCCTCTACTAAATTTGTTATTTTTGTGCCGATCGCATATCCAAGATGGCCGCCATGACTCGACTTAGTTTAACATTGGACCCTATGGGAATTTCACATTTTCATCTTTTTTTCTGAAACCACGCAACAGATTTGAACCAATCTTGGCAGAAATGTTCATTAGATGGTCATATACAAGATTTTTGTTTTTG
>MJUT01054534.1:49549-59701 GCA_002080005.1 Gigantidas platifrons
CCTCCATCCAAGATGGCTGCCATGAGCAGACATAGTTTTAACATAGAACCCTATGGGATTTGAATAGTACCTTAGATGTATTCGGCATGCAGACATTCTTAAGAGGACTTAGTTATGTCAGGTGAGCGATACAGGCTCATGTGAGCCTCTAGTTTTCATCAAATTTTCAAAATTTTAATTCTTTTCGTTTTTAATTTCAAAAACTATAAGAGATAGATGATAAGTTTAAATTGCAAACATGTTCAAAATGATAAGATCTACCAACCCTGCAATTGTGAAGAAAATATGATTACCCACCTTGGAGTTATTGCCCTTTTTTTCATTAAATTTTCAAAATTTTAATACTTTTCATTTTTTATTTCAAAAACTATTAGAGTTAGATGATAAGTTGAAACTGCAAAAATGTTCATCATGTCAAGATCTACCTACCCTGCAATTGTGAAGAACATCTAAATACCCATCATGTAGTTATTGTCCTTTTTTTCATCAAATTTTCAAAATTTTAATACTTTTCGTTCTTTATTTCAAAAACTATAAGAGATAGATGATAAGTTGAAGCTGCAAAAAGTGCAGCATATCAAGATCTACCTACCCTGCAATTTTGAAGAAAATCTGATTACGCATCTTGGAGTTATTGCCCTTTTTTTCATCAAATTTTCAAAATTTTAATCTTTTCGTTCTTTATTTCAAAAACTATAAGAGATAGATGATAAGTTTAAACTGCAAAAATGTGCAGCATGTCAAGGTCTACCTACCCTGCAATTGTGAAGAAAATCTGATTACCCAGGTGAGCTATACAGGCTCTTGGGAGCCTCTAGTTATAATTGCATTGCTAGTGCGAGTTCCTCGTGGTGAAATGAAAATCATCACCATTATGACATGATTAAACATTACTTAATTTCTGTGCCCCATACGTATATGACCACATATATGTTCTGTTTGTCATAGTCATAATCAGGTCCTTTCTTGATTCATGACTTATCATTGGGTTTACAACATGAGTAACACAATGAGTGCCACTTAGTGGAACAGGAATTCCTTACCATTCTGGAGCACACGAGCTCATCCCAGGTTTCAATTGGCTTTGTGTTGTTCATGTTGTCGAATTAAATTTCTTTGTGTTTTAATTCTTTATTGTGTTTGCTACACCATTTCCGCGTAAAAACAATGTTCGGTTGTCTTTACTCCTGTATGTGTTGTAGGATGTTCATGTTGTATGAAGTTCATGTTTTATTTGTCATTTGTATTCATTTAAGTGCTGTTTAAGTTACACGACGCGTGCCACTTGTACAATGTCACCAATATCAACAAAACAACCATCACTGACTTCAAATCACTAAACACAAACCAGACCACGACATATGCAGAGGTGTTTACTGCTACGGATTTTCCGTATTTACCACGGATTTGAGATGCAAAATACGGACTACGGATTTGTTCGCGAAAGTACGGTTTCTGTGGCATTTCAAAATTATAATTTCCCACACTTAATTTTCCACGAAGCGCTTGAATACTTGTATATATGAATCAACGTATAAAACGTTAAAGCGATCAAGACATCGAATGCATTCGGAATTCTTCTAATTTATCGTCTGCTTAGTGTTTGAAAAATGTGCTCGCTTGAAAATCCGAAATGAAAAGATGTCAGCAGACAAAGCTGCAAAGGTTCTGGATTTGGAGGAAGAAGATCACGATGTCAATCGTACGCCGCCAAAGAAAAGAAAACAAACTTTGCAGAAATATAAGACTCATATCACGATTTGTGGCCTTGTTTGACGGCATCCAAACGTGGAGAATGTATGGTGCACTGCACCTTGTGCAAGTTTGATTTTTCGTACAGTCATGCCGGAAAAAAATGATTGTAAAAGACACGTTCAGTCATAAGAACTTAAACACCATGAAACAAACGAACATGTCTATGAAATCATTTGTGGGGCTTTCAAAATTATGTTTCATGATTCAAAGATTGCTCAAGGTTTGTAGTCATTTTTATACTTCTATAGTTAGGCAAGAGATGGTGTATGGTTTCATATCTTTTAAATGAACCTGACCCACACCTCTCGTTTTCTTTCTTTATTCCCTTGTTTTTGGTCCAGGATTTATATGGTTTGGGGGATGAAAACCTTATTTTCTAGGGGAAGTGCTGCCCAATTTTGTTTTTTAATTTTGGACTTGGTCATTGTAGCCCATTTTTTTTTAACCATCCAGGGATGTTTTGGTATCATTGGTGTCTGTGTCATACACTTTTGTGAGTGAAATTAAAAACTTTGTAAGCAATAGTTACTATGATCGAACTGATGTACATGTAGCTAGTAGAATTGAATTAATTATATTATTCTAATAGTGCAGCTGAACTACTACTTAACTGAATAACATACATTATGCTAATAGGACATCACTGAATTTAACAAATGTCCCTGTCATATATTTCAGAAGCAAAGGTAATCAATCCTATAAAATTGCTTTCTTTAGTATCTTCAAAACATGACTCAGATACTGTCAGAATGCAGGAAATGGTATCTAATTTAAAAAAAATTTCAGACCCCCTAGAAAGTTCGCGTCAACGGTGATACTACTGACAGAGGTCCAAAACTACTGATAAAACTGGCCAATACTACTGATAGCCTTCATTTGGGGTAAACACCTCTGCATATGGCATCGGAAATCCAGTTCCTGTCTTTGGAATGTTACAAAATAAATATTTATGCCATTTGCAGTTATATTTTAGGGTATGTCTGGTAAATGAATTCATACTGGTTTGGTAATAAAGTTATGAAAAGACAGCTTAAACAGTGTTGGTCAACAATTCCACCAATATCAACAAAACGAAAAATCACCTCTCATCTTAACGCACTGAACCAATAAACAGACCACGACATATGGCCTTGGTAATCTGGACCCTGACATGGAAAGAAAGATATGCAACAAGCAAGAGAATAAGGACAAATAATTATTTACAAAATATTACACATAAAAAAGAATTCAGATACAAACTGGTTAGTTAATACAGGTATTGTACATACTATGGACTGGACGTTCACATAACATTATATAATTTATTTGTTGTAATAGGATATTAGTATATTATTTGGGAATCTGTAATTTAGTTTTATTGTAGGCGGATTTCTACAGTACAGTGCCGAAGATTCAGTAGATAATTTTTTTGACACTTTCACACAACAGGCGTTGGAAGATGATCAGGCAAATTCTATTAAAATGGGAACTTTAATGGGTAAGTTTGTGCTATATCAAGATAAGCATGCAAATAAACAGTCATACTTCGGTATCTCAACTACAAAGGTCTGTTAAAATATATTCGAGTTGACAAATTTCGATGATTTTAGTTTAGCATTCTGATTTTTTATTCGAAGGTCATGTGATTCAAAAGAGCCAATAGGAAACACTTTATAAGCAATGCATATTAATGAGGTTTAATAAGAATATATATTAATTTTCATAGAGTATCACGACTGAAACAAAATTCTTTTTAGAAAATCTTTGAAACAGAGTCAAAAATCGATATCTGTAATACACATATACATGACCACTCGCTCTTCTGTCTTGATAGTAAAAAGGGGTCATTAATTAAATTTTTGGGGGGCCCAAACATGCCCATTTAATGAAGAAAAAAAACATGAAAAACACAAAATACCAGTACAATTCCAAAATCATCAAATATCAAAATCACAGAAATTACAGGCATAATTGATACCTCTAACACAAATACATGACATCTCTGAAATGATGCCGTCATATATAAAGTGTCTTCTACCTGTGAGTAAAATACTGACTTTACCTGTTATATGATATTAATTATCTTCAAAGGGTATTCTATCACTACGGGAAAACTTGTGGATTCAAAGTGTCCTAGTGTAGTTGTCTTAGGAGCACCACATTTCCTGTCAACAGATGGCATAGTTGGATCAGTAAGTACTAGTGATAATGATATAGTTTTGCATAGCATTATTTATCTGTTGCAGTGAGGATACTGTAGGAATTGTTCAAGATTTGAGGGTTTTTTAAAATATATACAGAATATTGAACAACTCCTGCTTTACAATAACATGAGCAGCCAAGGGTAGCTCACTTATGGCCCATACTTGTTTACTCATTTGCACAAGGAAAAACACATCATCATATTATATTTTAAAAAATCCATTTCTTTATTGCAACATACACACACATTTTGAAAAATGAACTATTTAAGGATGTATTATTTAATTACATAAAATGATGACCATACACTCACAAAAATCAAAACAAAACAAATAAAATATATTTTCATAACATTTTTGGGGGGTTTTTGATTTTTTATACAATCAACTTACCGACAGGACGAGAGAAAAAGCCATAATTCCAAGAAGGATGGATAATAACATGGCTAGAAGAAAAAGAACAAACAAAGAAACAATGGCAACAAAACACTATGTATAAAACTATGAGGGAGTGAAATCAGATGCTCCTAAAACTATGAGGGAGTGAAATCAGATGCTCCTAAAACTATGAGGGAGTGAAATCAGATGCTCCTAAAACTATGAGGGAGTGAAATCAGATGCTCCTAAAACTATGAGCAACATGAACCTGCAAAAATGAGGGAGTGAAATCAGATGCTCCTAAAACTATGAGCAACATGAACCTGCAAAAATGAGGGAGTGAAATCAGATGCTCCTAAAACTATGAGCAACATGAACCTGCAAAAATGAGGGAGTGAAATCAGATGCTCCTAAAACGGTAAGCAACTCCTGCTACTCTGGTGGCACACGTCGTGTTCCTACTAAAAGAAACAACAAACATCTGAAATGGAAATCGTGTTGCAATATAATAATAAAGTATATGTGTAATGAACATGAGATTTTGATTTAATCACATTTATTACAGGTGCTAGTTGTCTGTGCAGTTGCATCTTCTTTAGAGAAGTATATGGATGTAAAGAAGCAGTTTTTTGGACGGAGGGTAAGTATCAATATCATAAAGTGGGTAGTTCTCCCTCATTCGAGCAACACAGTCCTGGATGAGCCCCTGTATTTCAGAAGGGTACGCAGTTTCTGCTCCACTAGTGGCACCAACCATGTTGGTTTTGTTACAAATCCACCAAAAAGTCATGAATGAAGTACCTGATATGTGATTCCGACAAACGAAACATATCTATGGTTTTTTGTGATACAGATATAAATTCCATTGCGGTAAACCGTCATAGTGGCGACAGTAAATAAACGTTAGAGAATACCGAAGTGGCAATCAAAAATGTACAATCCAGAGAAACTGGCAACATAGGGTACACAAGACGAAGAAAAACAAAACAAAAACACAACACAATATGTTATAGACACCACTATGTTCAAACAAACACAAATAATGTAAATAAGACATAAGCCCTACTACAAACAACTGGAGGTAAAGACGAACCTAACATCGTTTTTATGCGGAATTTTTTCGAAGTAACAACTTCAACTTAATCACTAAGAACTTGATTCGATAGTTTCCTTGTCAGCAGCAACGCTCTGTCAAGGAAATCATGACAGAAACAATAAGCTGCGGGATATCGTATCAACTGAGAGATATATATCCATACGCAAGTGCTTCTGGAATGTTGCTACATATAAATGAAAAGTTCATCTCTTGTGTTCTTAATGAGCCCTCACAATTTATCTTACGTTATATATTTCGGTCCAGAAGTGAATTTGGTACGTCAGTTAAATTTGACGAGATAAAGACTATCGGGGCCATTGTGGTCGTGATTGTATGGTAGTTGGATTTACAACTACATGTGCAGTCAGTGCCTATCACCAATAAAGTTGTGAGTTCATGGCGCGGTGTATTCCATACAACATAAAACTATTACATGTTATATATTTTAGTTCGGAAGTGGATTTGGTACATCTCTTATATTTAACAGTATAAAAACTATCGCACATTATATATTTCAGTCCAGAATTTGATACATCAATTATATTTGAGGATATAAAAACTATCACACGTTATATATTTCAGTCAGGAAGTGGATTCGGTACGTCAGTTATATATAACAGTATAAAAACTATCACACATTATATATTTCAGTCTGGAAGTGGATTCGGTACGTCAGTTATATATGTCAGTATGAAAACTATCACACATTATATATTTCAGTCTGGAAGTGGATTCGGTACGTCAATTATATATGACAGTATAAAAACTATCACACGTTATATATTTCAGTCAGGAAGTGGATTTGGTACGTCTCTTATATTTGATGATGTGAACAATGATGGCTTAGATGATCTACTGGTTGGTGCACCTTTACAATACAACAGGAAGACTAATGTTTTAGACGTAGGAGCTGTGTTTATTTTCTACGGAGTTCAAGATGTAAATGTTAATAAATATTTTATCTTGATGAAAGATCGAATTCTCAGTTATTAGATATCAAAAAGTTTTATTTAAAGTCGGTACAATTAGGAACATACAGCATAAGCTCTGCAAGCACACACAATTTACAAACACATTACATACAATACAAGGTTGTTACATTTGAGTCGATTTGACAAGTAAAATGAAAATTTCATGTTATCTTCTGTCGTGCCATTCAAAACAGATATATGTAAATTATAGCAAGCAAAGCATGAAATTTGTAGCGAGCATATCAATTTGAACTGAAAATAATCAACAACTGAAACATACTTAAAAACAAAGTAAAATAAAATAAAATGAGCATTAGCAATAAATAAAAGGAGTTGATAAACTATGTTAATTTATAAGTGCTGCGGAAGGGCCAGTCTGTTCCTATAGTGCACTTGTCAATGACACAAGAGCAGTAATACATCAGTGTTAATCTAGGTTAAATCAAAATAGAGGATGATAATTGAAAGATTGGGTGTTAAGTTGAAGAGGACAGAAACTGCTAAAATGAGAATGTACTCCAACATAAGCCAGATACTATTCAATTTTGCTCTAGATTCACTAGGAGGAGTGCTTGATACAACCTTTCTTGATCAAGTTTGTCAGTGACTTGTCACAGGTTGGTGGTTGCCTCTAGACACTCCGATTTCCTCCAGCAATAAAGCTGACCACCATGATATTGTTGATAGTGGAGTTAAACACCAATTACCCATCACTCTAAGCCTTGATAGTATTAACTATTGGTTCTGACAATAACCCATCACTCTAAGCCTTGATAGTATTAACTATTGGTTCTGACAATACTGGAACATATTACTCTATTAGTACTGATACTCCAATGCACCCCTCTCCTCAGAAAACAAAATAAATCAAAACAAACAAACAGAAATAACCAACTATATTTCTGAAATAATAAAAAGACGTGCATTTGCATATATCAGAAACTAATTGATGTGTAATGTCTTGTTGTGTAAATGAATTGTAATATCTGTATTGTATGTAAATATGTAAAAATGGAAAATTACAACAAAAAAAGAAAGAAAGAAATTAATTGATATAACCCAAGAAACTCACATATGTTGTGTGGTATATAATGTTACTGTTGTGTTGATATTTTGTCAAGGAAACTGTACAACTGGAAACAAGTGGTCAGGTACTTAAAGGATCCAAAATACAATATGGAAGGTTTGGAACAGCAATGCAGTGTATCGGTGATGTAAACAAAGATGGCATCAACGGTAATTAAATTATAATGTATATTGTCTGGAGTGTTGTCTTTATAACAGTACAGTCAAACCTGCCCTTGTGGTCACCTCTATTAAGCAGTCACCTGTATTAAAACAGACCTGATTTTCGTCCGCTTGAAAGCGGAATTCCGCTTTTTTTATTCCGGATTTTACCATTACGATTCCTTTTTTATAGTATATTCAATACTTCCGATTGCCGATTTCCGCTTTTTTGTTGTCCTAAAAAGATCAGGTCTGATTAAAAGGTCACCTTTTTCTTGTCGTGTCATAGAAATTTCATATCAATTGAACCTCTTTTAAGAGGTCACCTGTCTTATAAGGCCACATTCAAATGATTCTCTTTGACCCAAAGATGATCTCTTAATACAGGTTTTAATGTATATACAGTTATACAAGTATATTTGAAATGTAGACTATGTTTTATAGATGTCGACTTTTGTGGACACGCCGCAAGCATTTTTCTAGGATAATCTTTATCGGGTACGCTCAAAGTGAAAAGATTTGAAAGCCACATTAATAAAACAAGTCTTTGAGAATTAGAAATTGAAAAGGTCTAAAGAGGATTGGCTATTGTCACCTACAATGTATGCCTGATGGAGGGGAACATTGGTTTTGATAATAACTTCATTATATAGGAACTATCAATTTCAATAATGAGCATATACATGGGTGGTTTGCTACGACACACGCACGGATACTTGAACATTGCCTCGCAGTAGGTTTATGCAGTTGTACAATTTAAAAAAAGGAAAACTAACAAAACCAAGTAGTTCACCGAAGGGCCCACATATCAGACTTCATTGTTAGCATACATTCATTGCATGAAAACTTGTCAGTTTTGCAAACACTTCTGTACAGTAGGATGGGTTTTGTGTGAACGGTATCCTTGCCCGGAATTTTAACTGTACAGAAGTGTTTGCAAAACTGACGGCTTTCCATGCAATGAATATATGCTAACAATGAAGTCTGATATGTGGGCCCTTCGGTGAACTACTTTGTTAGTTTTCCTTTTTTTAAATTGTACAACTGCATAAACCTACCTCGAGGCGATGTTCAAGTATCCGTGCACGTGATGTAGCAAGCCACCCGTGATATATATTAAGCCATGACAGTGCAAAAACACTGACTACTGGTACCCTCGAGGAATAATAGTCCCCTATCAGATGCATCAATCCAGTTATCATCATAAAAACACTGACTACTGGTACCCTCGAGGACTAATAGTCCCCTATCAGAGGCATCAATCCAGTTATGATCATAAAAACGTAGATATCTAATTTATATTAGTGGGCATGACTTTTGATTGACAAAAACAACAGTATTAATAGATAACAAACTTCTCATAATAATACTGACTCTTTAAATGGTAATTGTTAATAAGATATGTTTGAAGATTTCATTGGAGTAATCAGAAGCCATACATTGAAGTAGACAGACAATACAATGACCAAAAGAATGGGCACAAAAGTACAAAAAATTGTCAATAATATAACCAACCACAACAGTATGAACCAATCCTCCTTTGTCAACATAGATATTGATTAATCAAACAGAAATAAACAAACAAAAGAAAAACATCTACATATTGTAAAACTTTAAAGATGATAAGCTGAATATATGTAAAAGACGAGAGTAAAGTATCAAAGGAGGTTACCAACGACGACCAAAACAATAGAAGCACAAACATAAACCAAAAAATAGCTCACAATAAGGAACACCTATACACAACATATGTATGCCTTATTTTGTAGATATTGTAGTTGGTGCTCCATACGAGGAAGATCTAAAGGGAGCTATATATGTGTATCATGGCGGTGATTCATGGCTGACATTAGCACAGAGGATTAGTGCGTCACAAGTTAGTTCTGATCTCCATTCATTTGGCTGGTACATTTCGACTGCCAATGACATTGACAAAAACCAATATCCAGGTATTATTGCATTTTGAATATATAACTGATATTTGTTATGTACTTAATTTGTTATTATGTGTGAATTATTCATTTCATAATGATGACGGTATTTGTTATTGAATAAGATCACTTATATCTGTTGAATATACAGTTTTGGAAAAGTGAGTAGGGTTATGATGTTTGATGACACATTCAACAATATTTCAGTTAAATTGTGGCGACAATCATGCTACTACTAGTATATGTGTTTAACTGCACATGTACAACTATATGTGTTTAACCACACATGTACAACTATATGTGTTTAACCACACATGTATAACTATATGTGTTTAACCACACATGTACAATTATATGTGTTTAACCACACATGTACAACTATATGTGTTTAACCACACATGTACAACTATATGTGTTTTACTGCACATGTACGACCATATGTGCTTTACCACACATGTACGACTATATGTGTTTAACCACACATGTACAACTATATGTGTTTAACCACACATGTACAACTATATGTGTTTAACCACACATGTACATCTATATGTGTTTAACCACACATGTACAACTATATGTGTTTAACCACACATGTACAACTATATGTGTTT
>MJUT01054534.1:66202-77818 GCA_002080005.1 Gigantidas platifrons
TGTATCTCATGAATATCTAGGTCAAGTTCGATAATGATGATTTTTCGACAAATCTAACCAGAGTAACTCCCCTTTTTTTACTTCAAAATGGTCCTTGGATGGTCCCCTTTCAGAATTATGAGTGATACAGGCTCACCTGACCCTCTAGTTTACAGTAGTTTCAAAATTTAATCTTACGATATAACCTTGGCGTCGGGGGACCAGTGGCCAACGGCCTTTTATACTTCCACTACCAAAAATTGAACGCCTTGGACAAGTGGAAGATTATGTCAGAGGTTGCACATGATAATTGAAAAAGGTTAATTTTTAAAACGTCACCTGTGATTGATAACTTATCATTCACCTATTCTGGCTATATTTATGGTATAGAAAATATATTAAATAACAAACAATGCACGCCATTATACAAGTTAACCCTAATGTTTTTGTTGCCTACAATAGTGGAACAGGGACTGCTTACCCTTCTAAACAAAGCAACTAACCAAACATAGTAAATTATTACATCATAAAGAAAACATTTTTGAATCGGTGGTTGATTGATGCTTTAAGCATAATTATTACAATTTTATTATCATTAGGCAGTCAATCGAGAATTTTTCTCTTCATTAAACGAAGAATTAGTACTGGAATCTAGTTTTGGACTGAGTGATAAGCCTATTCCAGGAGATGTACAGCCAATACTTGATAATAAACCTAAAGTAAAGTATGCATCAGTAAGTATCACCTTAATCTGAAGAAATTATATGCATCAGTGGTGTTATGGTTAGCATGCTCGTCTCGAGTGCAGTAGATCATGGGTTTGAGCCCTGATTGAGTCAAACCAAAGACTATCAAATTGGTATTTTTTGCTTCTCCGCTAATCACGCAGCATTAAGGAGAAGGACAAAAGACTAGTTGGCTCGGAATCAGAATAATGCGTCCCAGTGGAACGATATGTCTACCTGCGGACTGTTGTTTCAGTGAGCTACCACTATAAAAAGTCAACTCAGCATGTTGGTCTATAGCAAAGCGCACCTCATCATCATCTTATTGAAAATTGACTTGTTCTCGCCATTATATAGCTGAAAAAATTGTGAATTGGCATTAAACAACAATTACTCACTCACTCACTCACAGTGTGTATATATGTAGGTCTAATTTGATTATGAGTTGCCTCCCTTTAGTGAAGTAAGATTTGTCTCTCTTCATTGTAATATCATATGGCTTTCATTCTATTGGTTAATTAGGATACTAATCTCGAATCTCAAGCTTCAGATATTAAACTTCGAATTTTGAATCTTTAATCTCGAATGATTCTTCTGGTCTTTCGTATAAAGTTGACTTAGATACAATGATCTATTACGTTATTAAACTGTACAGATCATAAGATAAATAAATTCAGTCCCAAATAGCTGTTAGCCCAGATCTAGAGAGTATCATCTGCCCATTAGTTAGTGTTTCGGTACTGACAGTGCTTATTTGATATATTTCTTATGGAAATTTACATGTAATTATTGTTAAAACTAAGTTTCTCCAACATCAGGCATCGATGACCTTAGCCGACTTTGTATATCCCGTTTAGGTGCACTAATTTTTATATCTGCGTTAGTAAACATAAATTATATTATGCATAATGTCATTATTGTACATGTCATTATTATTGTACATGCCATTATAGTGTACATAATTTCATTATTATTGTACATGCCATTATAGCGTACATAATGTCATTATTATTGTACATGCCATTATATTGTACATAATGTCATTATTATTGTACATGTCATTATTATTGTACATGCCATTATAGTGTACATAATTTCATTATTATTGTACATGCCATTATAGTGTACATAATTTCATTATTATTGTACGTGCCATTATAGTGTACATAATTTCATTATTATTGTACATGCCATTATAGTGTACATAATTTCATTATTATTGTACATGCCATTATAGTGTACATAATGTCATTATTATTGTACATGCCATTATATTGTACATAATTTCATTATTATTGTACATGCCATTATAGTGTACATAATGTCATTATTATTGTACATGCCATTATAGTGTACATAATGTCATTATTATTGTACATGTCATTATTATTGTACATGCCATTATATTGTACATAATGTCATTATTATTGTACATGCCATTATTGTGTACATAATGTCATTATTATTGTACATGCCATTATAGTGTACATAATTTCATTATTATTGTACGTGCCATTATATTGTACATAATGTCATTATTATTGTATGTGCCATTATATTGTACATAATGTCATTATTATTGTATGTGCCATTATATTGTACATAATGTCTTTATTATTGTACATGCCATTATATTGTACATAATGTCATTATTATTGTACGTGCCATTATATTGTATATGATGTTATTATTATTGTACATATGTTATTATTATTGCACATGCCATTATTATTGTACATGCCATTATATTGTACATAATGTCATTATTATTGTACATAATGTCATTATTATTGTACATGCCATTATATTGTACATAATGTCATTATTATTGTACATGCCATTATATTGTACATAATGTCATTATTATTGTACGTGCCATTGTATTGTACATAATGTCATTATTATTGTACGTGCCATTATATTGTACATAATGTCTTTGTTATTGTACATGCCATTATATTGTACATAATGTCATAATTATTGTACGTGCCATTATTATTGTACATGCCATTATATTGTACATGATGTCATCATTATTGTACATGCCATTATATTGTATATGATGTTATTATTATTGTACATATATAGATTCTCCTTCAGTTGCCCGTGGGTTGCGATATTTCTCCACTCAAGAGAGTTAAATTAAAATTTTAACCACAAGCTGTTAGGCGAGTGGTTAAAATTTTTAATTTAACTCTCGAGAGTGGAGAAATATTGTAGCCCTCATGGGCAACTGAAGGAGAATTTGTTTCTCCCATTATTTAACATGAACTTTATTTCAAAAGCCGTCAAACGAGTCAAATGCGGGAAAAGGCACAAGACATTTTAATCCTCTAGAGGATTACAGATTTTTTCACCACTGGTTCAGTGGGGTTAAAACGCCATAATTGGAGAAAATGTCATTATTATTGTACATAATGTCATTATTATTGTATATGCCATTATATTGTACATAATGTCATTATTATTGTACATGCCATTATATTGTACATAATGTCATTATTATTGTACGTGCCATTATATTGTACATAATGTCATTATTATTGTACATGCCATTATATTGTACATAATGTCATTATTATTGTACATGCCGTTATATTGTACATAATGTCATTATTAATGTATCTGATGTCATCATAATAAACATCAATAATCTAAGGGAACAGATGTTATTTAATTTTATTTATATAGGTCTTGTTTTCATTTGTAGGCCAACTTTTCAACTGGTTGTAATGGTACATGTCATCCAGACCTCAGCATTGAAGCTGTACTAGATTCAAACGAAGTGAAATTAGGGGGCTCGTCCGAAATTGTTGTGAACCTCCGAATCTCGAATACCGGAGATCAGTCACACAGCACACAGATCACCATATACACTTCAAACAACACTGAATATATAGGGTATCTACAGCCGCAAAATGAACCTCCAGAATATGTTGTTGTATGTCAAAATGTCATTGATATAAACAACATATCACGTGTGCAGTGTGAACTGAAGAATGCCCTTTATCAGCAACAGAGAGCCATCGTCAGTGTCCGGTTTCTAGTTTCACGTTCATTATTAATAATGAAAGGACAGACATTAGACAATTTCGACCAACATATTAATTTTAAGATTATGGTACAATCAACGAGTCCTGACAAAGATATGTCAGATAATGTTAAAACTTTGACAGCTACCGTCATATTACATTCCAGTGTGGAGCTTAGTGGGTATGTATATCTATGTTATATTCTGACAATCAAATGTATATATTTTAATGCATTTATTCCAAACGGAAATTTCATTCATATATTATTTATTTTATCAAGTCAAACTTGTCGGCACTAAGCCTTTATCAAGGTTTGTTTTTAAGATAAAAATACATAGAAGAGAACAGTCATGGCATTGTATGTAAGAAACAAATCTTGATATGGGTTATACCAGAAGATTGAAAGTTAACAGAAATGATTTCTTTGTAAGAAGAGTTTGAAGATGCCAAAGGCAATCAGAATCTGTATATCGAATAAGAACAGACAACACAATGACCAAAAGAAAAAGTAGAAAAGGACAAATAACGATCTATAAAACATACACATAAAACTAAAGATCGAGTAACACGAACCTCACCAAAAAGCGGGGTTGAACTCAAGTGCTCCGTAAGGGTAAGCAGTTCCTGCTCTACTAGTGACACCCATCGTGTTAACATTCAACCGTTACAACACACTTTGTGAATGTTTAGATTGTCTTTTATTTGTACATTCAATTTCAGAATATCAAATCCAGATCAGTTACAGGTATCGGAGGAGCCAGATGGAGTTCTTCAGTTTACACACACTTACGTTGTATTAAACCGTGGTCCTAGTCCTTTATATAATGCTGTACTGTATATCTGTCTACCAGTCAACAATGTGGCGGGAGAAAGTATGATCACAAAGGAGGACGTTCAGGTTAGGAGAACTTAATTCAAATCATATCTTGGTGCCTCTAGATTTTTGTGAGGTTTGTTTTGCTCAATCTTTTGTTTTCTGTGTAGTGTTTTGTAAGAAAAGTTTGATGATACCAAAGGGAGGTAATCAGAATTCATAATTCAAAGAAGAACAGACCACACAACGGCCAAAAGAAAAAGTACAAAAGAACAATTCTAACATGACCTCACTCTTTCCCTTTGTTAAAAAAAAAAACAGAATTATTTCTTCGTATTATCTCATTAGCACATGGGCCGATGAATGTGACTGACGTTTCCATTGGCAGCATAAATTGTGACCCGAATAATGACGATAGAGGGTGCAGTATTATTCGAGTTACATAAATTGTGTGCAACATTTTCCGCAAAAGTATGTATAAATTACCATCTTCCAATCAAAGTATACTACCGTATTTGTACTCTTAGACATATCAGAATCGAAATAAATCATGGAAGCCAGAATGTGTTTTGAGTTTTAACATGGATTGGCAGATATTAGTAAATTTTATCCTTCGCTTCTGGCTCGGGATAAAATACAAAACTCCCAACACATTCTGGCTTCCATGATTTATTTCTTAAACAACGATCTATAAAACATACACATAAAACTAAAGATCGAGTAACACGAACCCCACTAAAACCCGGAGGTGAACTCAGGTGTTCAGAAAGATTAAGCAATTCCTATTGCCACCCGTGTTTGTTTGTTTGTCCTTCGATTTACTGCTTTTGATTTCCCCTTTGGTATCTTCAAATGTTTTTAAACCTTGTTAATATAAATTTTTGAAGATACCAGAGAGGTACTCAGAAGCTGTAAAGTGAAAGATGAGCAATACAATCATCAAAAAAGAAGAAGAAGCAAAAAAGACTAAAAATGATTGATTAACAATACAAAGAGAACTAAAGACGGAATTATAAGATGAAATGAAAGACAGAAATTACAAGAATTTAGTTTTTAAGGGGAGGATTTATTATTTTTTGAGAAAATAAAATTGTCCCCAAATTTCAGAGAAATAAAAACAGTCAAATCTCTATATAATATCCACTCAAAGGAACCTGAAAATGTGGCCTTTATAAGCAATTGTGCTTTAAGTTATATGCACTAGTCATTAATGGGGGAAATGAGACTATACTTTATAGACAGTGATTTGTTATATAGAGGTGTCCTTTAAAGCAAGTTTGGCTGTACATTGACCTGATAGCAGCCAACATAAATAATCTGACCTAGCGAATAATATTTGATAAAATTTGAAGAAAAACAACACTGATTTTTCATGTCCAAAAAGAATCTGGTCTTTATGTGAAAACAATATTGATTCAGGAAAAACCATACCCCTATATGTTAAATGCTAGGTCCCTGGTCCCTGACTTTAACAACTTGTCTACAAAACATCAAACATTAAACACGGACAGAAACATATTTTTTTGATCTGATTGTCTGTATTGTTGTTACATTGTAGACTTTTATAGTCTATTAACGAGGATATATATTCTGATTTAGTCAAGCCTATATTAAGAGCTCACCTTGGGGACAAAGAAAATATGGCCTTGTAAGACAGGTGACCTCTTAAAAGAGGTTCTATTCATGTGAAATTTTCTATGACAGGACAAGAAAAAGGTGACCTTTTAATACAGGTGGCTGCTTTGGGCAGGTTTGACTATATTTGCCATAAAATCTGTTTGGCTATTATTAAAACCCTCTTACTACATAATGTTATAATTACAGGTCATTGAAGACAGCCAAGAGTTAACATGGCGAATCATACGATTTCCAGGAGAAACTATCTACAGACCACCTTCTGATAAACAAGTTGGACCTGACATATCAACAACTACAGCAGCTCAAACAACAACTAGACAGTCAACTACAACACTCCCTGACCGACAGTCTATTGCCCCAAATCGTAAAAAACGGGAAACGTCAGCACAACTTTTACAAGATCCACTGGCACGTTTACGAACATTTAAAGAAATTGTAAGTCAAATACGACCACTTATCTGCTCTTTAACTTTTATGAATTTGAAGAAAAAAATACATGAAGTAGGTCTCAACTTTATTGTTGTATTAAGGTGGTACCATACACTTCAAGTAGAATTTGATCTGCTCGTTTAATTTTCTTATTTTTTGGTAGTGTGTTTGAATGTATCTACTGGAATAAATATCAAAATTTTAACAAATTCCAACCAACAGACTCAGAGCTATGAATTCACTAGCCACACAACAGCTTTTCTCTCTGTGGTTTTGATCACCGAGATGCTTGAAATCTGCATACAAACATCATATGATCAAAACGTTCAACTGTTTTTAAAGAGTTACCTCCCTGTAGTGTTAGGTACCACCTTAAGAAAAGTTTGAAAATACTAAATGGGTAACCAGAACAGACAATACAAGAAGAAATTAAACAATGATCTACCAATACACTACACAGAAAACTACAGATTGAGCAACAAGAACCCCACTAAAAACCAGGGGTGAATTCAGGTGCTCCAGTAGGGTTAGCAGTTCCTGCTCCACATGTGATACCCGTCATGTTAAAAACCGTGGTTGAACTCTGGTTCTCAGGAAGAATGCACAGTTCCTGCACCACTACTGTGTTATTTGTTTTACCTTTTGTGGTTTTAAGTACATGGTCAAGTATAGGGGTATTGATTTTGCCTCCGTTTCGACAGTGTGGTATTTCTTTTTTCATATATTTAACTCCCTTGTTTTATCTACAGTTAGGATCACTGAATGATACCGTTGTATACTATATCTCTTTTCAGTCATGTAATACTGTGGACACAGACAGACATGCTATTATACAGTTAGATATTTGTATACTATATCTCTTTTCAGTCATGTAATACTGTGGACACAGACAGACATGCTATTATACAGTTAGATATTCGGTTACTAGAAAAACATGAGGAAGTCACATTTGACATTCCAGTTGTCATATCAGAAAAATCACTTAGTTTTCAACAAGTAAGATATAATTATGTTTATTATACCTCAGTTGTAATTTTCTATATAAAAATTAGCTCGATAGTTTTACTATTTTTCCAGGCTTATGTCGAGAAGTTTACTTCACCGGTCAATAGTTTCCAACTATTTGACCGACACTGTCACATTGTTTCGCGGAATTTTAATGCCGTGTACGGATTGGTTACTTGGCTTTACTATTACATTCGGAACTAATCTGCTTTCGTAAAATTCGAGAGACACTACAAGTGTGCAGACGTTTCGAATATGACAGGTAGATTTGCGTCCCTCACAGATGATGATTTAGCCAGAGAAAATTTTACAATAAGTATCCTATATAAATTGTGTGTTTTTTTAATAATAATTAATTTGAGTCTTATAAATAACCGCTGTATTTATTTCTTCTTTTCAATAAGAAGAATGAGAATTTAAATTTTTATTTAAACGAAGATAAGTCACATACACATACACACCCATATAGACGAGTTTTAATTTGTAAATAACAGGGATGCTTTATTTAGACATATTACATTAAATATAAGTCGTTGCCGTTCACTGCATTCACTGGGTTCGAAAAATTGTAGATGTCTTAGATTGAGAGGGTCGTATGGAAAACCATCCAGAAATATTATTGTACCATTTTAATAGAAAATCTACATTATTTTGCAATTATTTATTCATAAACAAATTTGTTGTTTGTAGGAGGGCTCATGTCTTATTTGTATTTGTTTGTGTATAGTGGTGTCCAACACATATTGTGTTGTGTTTTTGTTGGTTTTTTTTCCTTCGTCTTGTGTGACCTTCGTTATCAGTTTCTCTTTCGGTATAATAAAACACTTATTAACTAGATATTCGGGGAATAGTAAGTTTATTGACCCCTTGATACCAACTATTGCCCTTGGCTTCGCCTCGGGCAATAGTTGGCATATCAGAGTTAATAAACTTACTATTCCCCTCATACCCAGTCAATAAGTATAAATTATCAGTTTTTATATAGAAAAAACACCCAGCAAGAAAAAGGCTTGTTGGTGTTGAATGGGGATAACATTTGGAGCAAAATATATCTGGGGCAACAGCAGGAATTATCATCATCATCATCATCCTCATTACAACACAACATGTAACTCAGATTTTTATATAGCTGATAGGTTGCTCGGTTTGTGTCAAAGAACAATAGGATAATCAACGTCCATATTAAACTTCCATTTTAAATGTCCATTTAAACAATATTTCGATTGGTAATTTAATTGGTAGTAGGAAAAAAAACTTAGAAGAAACCAGCAAGCTGCAACAACTCACACAATTTGTATTGCATGCTTCTCACCATGAGCAAGAATCAAACTAATGATGTTGGTGGAAATAGTTACTGATAAAACAGATAGATGGGATATAAAGCTCACTGATTTTATTTGAAGGTATCTGGTATTATTTATAAGAGTAAAGGAGAAGTTGAAAGACGGAATGATAACAGATATAGAACTACTGCTGTCAATACCACATATATAGTAAGTATATTTATACTGCAATCGTTCTATTTGAGCAGTCAAAATGCGTTGACAGTATATTTACAAGTGATAAACGGTCACTGACCGTTTATAACATTTAGAAATCAGTTGGGGCCTCTTGGGGGTAACTAACTTTTTAAATAATTTGAATATTGGTAGTAATATCCATTAATGTCACTAATGATTGCAGTATAAAGACAATAACAGTGCATTGACTTGACATAAAATTTNATATATGTATTCGGCACGAATCTGAGAAAATGCTCGGGAAACCCTCGCATTTTCTCCGATTCTAAGCCTCATCCGTATATCGATTTTATGTCAAGTCAATGCGCTGTTATTGTCTATATACCTACTACTGTCAATACGGCATATATAGTAAGTTGACCTACTAGTTATATTATTAGATATTTACTAGACATTTCTAGAATCTGTAATAAACCTGTACAATCAAACCTACACATGCGGTCACATCTATTAAGCAGACACCATGTATTAAAAGGTCACCTTTGTCTTTTCTTGTCATAGAAATTTCATAAGAACTTAACCTCTTTTAAGAGGTTCATCTGTCTTGAAAGACTATTTTTTGTTTGTCCCATAGGTGACTTTTTAATACAGGTTTGACTGTATAAAGAAAAAAAAGCTATTTCGATCACCCGTGATTAATATTTAAAGGAATACTCCAGTCAGTTGAAAAGTTGTTTTAATTCAATTCATTATAACTTATTATTTAAAAAAAAAAAAAAGCACCTTTATTAACATTAATATACCCAATTAAAAATGTGAATATTTGGAATTTCCTGTCGTAGTGTAAGTGGCCATGACACCTATTCATGTAACGTCACAGTATCGGATCATGTTAGTTGAATAAATAACATGTATCTGACTCTTCCCAACATCGTGCCCGTTTGGTTATGTTTTAATATAAGATCAACTGCAATACAATGTTTATAATCGTATATCGTTGTAATTTGTTTTCTTAATATTCCCATCCAATGTTACATTTTCATAAAACAATGAGTTTATTTGTATCGGGAGGGGAGAGGGTCTACGTATAATTTCATCTTAGAGAATTTCATGTTTTACGTGATTGGCCGTATAGTTTAAATAACTGTCAGTTTTAACTCATTTTATGCGTACACATTTTTTGTTTGTTTTTTTTTGTCCCCAATGCTGTCGTACTTTCCCATGTTTTTCGAGGTCACTGGCCGATGTGTTGACAAGGGTAATTACACAAAAAAATTCTTCTCACATATTCCCTTTTAATTTCGTTAGTGCAATAAAATGCTTAACATGAAGTCATAATGATTTTGTAAATATCAAAAGATAAATATACGACATTATTTTACGATTTACATAATTTTTAATGATAAAATTGCAACTGATCAATACTGATATAATATACGATACCGGCACTAATACGTCACAGCTCTTTCGGAAGAGCTTTAATTTTAGGTATAATCTGAGAATGGATTATGTCCCTTATCTTCTCACATTGTAGCAGTGTTCGAAAGTAGCGGTCGTCCGATCGTCAAAACCCACCTAACATTGATCAGAACGACCTGAATTCTCAGAATAGTCGCCCGACTGACGACCAAATATTTTCTGTCAGTCAGGGCTCACGTTGGAGGGTGAATTCTATCGTATCCGTTAAGTATTTTGAAAGTGATTTTTTTGGAAAGTAATCCATTGCGGTTTAAACAAACTTTAATTTCGTTCATTAGAGCTTGTTTATATATGCCTGACTAAAATAAAACTATTTGTATTTATTTTTCGTAAACAAACAACAATGGCGCCATTTTGGAAAGGGGACGCAATGCGGTACTGTGCTACAGGAAATATTGACCGAACTTTTTGTCCGAACCTACTTCCAACAAAACGAACCTTTGATTTATTATTTTCTCATTTCTGTGACATAAAATCATAGTTCTCATATTAAATATGTTCATATATGCGAAGATTGGCAATTCAAAATTCGTTGATATGCACGGGACGCTTCCGGATATTTATCAATCCGCATTGGTATTTTATACTCGACACCGGGTTAATATTACGATCTATCGTTTATTTACATCCAGACATGTGAAAACGTTAATGCATATCCAATTAAAAAATATACTTTGAACTACAGTAGCTTTACTCCATTGTTGCAATCTGATTTGAGGTCTGGCAAATGATAATTACAACCTTTACTTTCTTCCGTTTTTGACTGACAGTGGCAATTTACGTTTGTGCTATATTTTCATTCCCAAGCTATATATAGTTGGACCATTGAGCAAATGGACAGAGACATCGTTCTTCTGCTAAAGATTACACAAATATTAGTTATTACAATTTGTGTGGTATTTGATCACAGTACAGTGATATTTATTTCAATAGGAAAAGGGGGGGGGGACATATAAAAAAATCACTGGTAAGCAAGACTCAAATAATCAAGGTAGACATAAATAAAAATGTGACATTGAATAGATGTCCTTAAGGTAGTTATGAATAAAAAAAAA
>MJUT01054534.1:93936-110345 GCA_002080005.1 Gigantidas platifrons
TGAAGCGATATATATTAGGGTTTTGGATAGAAAATAAAATCTGATAGCCACAAAACGTGGAAATGTGCTACAAATGAGATGCGGGAAAAAATCCGCTGTTTTGTTTATGGCAAGCGCTCTGACGTTCAACGACAACAGCAAGTTCTAAATGGTCGTCGAACGGCAGAGGAATCTCGGACTACAACAGACTAAGTGTTTGTTAGAACTTCAGAAGTCATGTATTGGCCGACCAACTTGGCTGAATTACATTTAAAGTTTATAGAAAATAATGTGTGCATGATGTGAATATCAGGTATGGGGTTGATTACTTTCAAATGTAATCGATTACATCATGATTACATTGTGTAATTGAT
Source organism: Gigantidas platifrons (assembly GCA_002080005.1). NCBI lineage: Eukaryota > Metazoa > Mollusca > Bivalvia > Mytilida > Modiolidae > Gigantidas > Gigantidas platifrons. Next base: position 94,290 of record MJUT01054534.1, read on the forward strand.
TACATTATGATTACTCATCATTTTAAATGTAACCGATTACATATGATTACTTTTATCAAAGTAATCATGATTACATCATGATTACATATGATTACATTAGATACCTTCACTGTATAAAAGAAAATAATTTACTTCTTTGTCATAGGTAATACACATTTGTGGCAGAAAAAGTTTTATGTATGAATTTAAAGTTGTGATAAACATGGATTTTGAAAACATTTGAATCATCATAATTCTGTTGAATGTAGATTTCTCTGTGCTTTTTCTGTAAAAATAAATACAATTTTTTTTAATTTAATGCTTATTTAGACTTTACTGAACAATGACATTTTATTTCATCAATAATTTAAACCTGAGTTTGAATAATGTTATTTTGATTTAAATATCAAATTTTTATTAATTTTAATTAATAGACTTAGAGTCTGTTTAAGTGTTTATACAAGTTAATTACAAACAATAGCATTTAATAATCTGTTTGTATTGTAATCAGGTTTAATTGGACAAAGATGGTTTCTTTAAAGTAAAATTTAAAATCATTTTGATAAAAAATAAAATCTTACCTTCAGATGTAGTTTTCCCATTCCAAGAAATATATGTTTTGCAGTATTTACAATTTGCCTTAACTGCATTTCCAGGAGTTGGTGTTCCATCCGGGAAAATGAAGTGTTGTTTTAAAGCAGACATCTTACTTTGAAGAATCAATCACAAAATGAGATTTTTAGGAAAAGTAAAATTTATAAATGAAACGTGAACTATTTTCAAAATAAATCAGACCATTTTACTCACTCCTGTAGATAGTTAACCTCAGGGATAATTTGTAATATCAAACCTGAGTACTGTTTTATAGAACTACCATAATTTATATAGAATAGAATTACAAGTAATTGAACTTAATTTTTATTTAGTAGCCCAAAGCTGTATTTAATCAGCTAAATGCATATCAAATGTTATGTGATTAGATAATGTGAAAAGGGGAAACATCCTTATAACAAATAAACAATTCCTACACATAAATGTGTTACAATATAATTATTGCAATGTAATCAAAATGTAATAAAAAAATAATCATGATTACACCACTTTTTTCCTCAGTAATCGATTTCAAATGATTATTTGTAATCATAAAATTGTATGATTACTGATTACATGTGATTACTCATAAAAATGTAATTGATTACAGATGATTACGATTACCCCATCCCTGGTGAATATAGGTTTATATTTCTGAAATTTTAATGAAATAAATAGGGGAGAGGCATCCAAGTCTCAACCAAGGATAGTAGTCCTACTATATAAATCCTTGTCTCAACTGTACAATTTTTCCAATAAAATATATAAATTATGGGAGGTTGACATCATCAACAAAAATTCTCATTTTGTTATGATCTTATAAAAACATGACAAGTTCAACCAAAGCCTGTAGCTGTGTAAGGCAATATTTATGTCTTTACTTAATAAACCTAGCTTTTTTTTTAAATTGTTTCAGAATCTGAGAACACACTGTTGATTTAAGAAAAGTGACAGACAGCATTTGTGAAGGGACTCTCATTCTTAATAAGACCAGGCCATGCATCCAATATGTTGTGGGTGTTTAACTATGTTTTTTGCCTCCCCCCACTTTTTTGGCAAAAAGTTAGAAATTACTAAAATAATTTTTCTTTTGCATAGAAGCCAACAATTGTAAATAAATTAAGAGGAAAAAGAGTATGTTTGAAGCCGAATGACAATTAAAATTGTTTGTGAAATATTCCCCCCCCCACTTTCCTGTCCTCCCCTGAAGCTTGCCCCTCACCCATTTTCCAGGTCACTTATAGTGTTTATCCCCCACTTTCTTGTCCACTTCCCAAGCTTGAATCCCCACCACTTTTAGGACCACTCAAAAACCTTGCCTCCCACTTTCAGGATCCCTTAAAAGCTTTCCCCCACACTTTCCCATCCAGAACTGTTATTCATAAATCAGATAGATAACTTGACTTGAGTGCTGCTTTTGATACAGCATTACATATTTTATAAATTTTATTTTTGTTGTTAGATTTTGTAAAAAATTTATATTTTGATTTTATTTTCAAATTCCTTGCTCAAATCTGAGTCGCCAATACATTGAAATAAAAAATGTTGTTCATCTTCAATTTCTTTAGAGTTACACATTTAGATTAAACAAAATCTTTTGACTCTTGGGGCATCAAAATATCTTCCCCTTTCTATTACAAGTGGGTGTGTACTTATGCAAATCTTACATAATGCTGATCTAGCACAACAATGTCAATTTACTAATTTAATTTATCAACGTAAATAAGTTGTATGTTTAGCCATTATATAAAAACAATTCTAATATATAACCTCCTTCTTTCGTTTTGTTAACAAACGAGCAAATTATCCAATCAGTATAATCTCATTAGCACATGCATCAGTGAATGTGACTGATTTTTCCATTGGCAGCATAAATTGTGTGCGACACTTTCTACAAGCGTAAATATAAATTGACGGTTTCCAATCAAAGTATACTACCGTATTTGTATTCTTAGACATATCAGAAACAAAATAAATCATGGAAATCAGAATGTGTTTTGAGTTTTAACATGGGTTGGCGGATATTAGTAAATTTTATCCCTTGCTTCTGGTTCGGGATATAATACTAAATATCCGCCAATCCATGTTAAAACTCAAAACACATTCCGACTTCCATGATTTATTTCTTAAATATTCCATGAACAGTATACTTGGCACTTACTTTTGTTGTACATTTTTGTATGCATATGACAGAAATATTTTCTTTTTTAGAACGTTATGATATAATATCAAAGAAATACCGGTAGTTGTACATTAACAATGGATTCAGAGAAAACTCCATTACTGAACACAGACAGCACATCTCACACTTATGTTGACTTTGATAAGAATCTAAGGAGTTCTTCATACAAAGGGGAGACAACTTCTAAGTTAGACAATGATTTACATAATCAACAAAATGGATCTTTAACAACAAAGGAAGCAGGAGAGAGATATCGTCAGCTTTCTAGGAGCAGTGTGTTAGATCCTGTTGTCCCTATTACTCTGTCGTGGAAAGATGTACATGTGTATTCAATCCCTGAAGACAGGAAGTGTTGCCGTGGACACGACCCTACAGCTGTACCAAAGCATATTCTCAGAAATGGTTAGTGTATATTTATTTTTCAACTGCAGTTTTTTTTAGATCATGTGTTCGAATGTTTCAGATGGGTAATAAGTTACCATTGTATCTATTGACTCTCAGTTATATTTTGTTTTATAAAAAATGTGAATATTAGTGCAAAAATAGTTGTAAAGAAAGTTTAAACAATGATGGTCATCAATTCCACCAATATCAACAAAACAAAAGAAAGATTAAACAGTGATGGTCATCAATTCTACCAATATCAACAAAACAAAAAAAGATTAAACAGTGATGGTCAACAATTCTACCAATATCAACAAAACAAAAGAAAGTCTAAACAGTGATGGTCATCAATTCCACCAATATCAACAAAACAAAAGAAAGCGTAAACAATGATGGTCATCAATTCTACCAATATCAACAAAACAAAAGAAAGATTAAACAGTGATGGTCATCAATTCCACCAATATCAACAAAATGAACAATCACCTCTCATCTTAACTGAACACACTGAACACAAAAAGATAATGACATGCGGCATTGGAAATCCAGGTCCTGGTTTGGGACAGGTACAAAAATGTGGCAGGGTTAAACCGGTTAATGGGATCCCAACCTCCCCTCTTGATAACTGTATTTCTAACGATATTACAAATAAAGAAACGATAAAAAACCTGCTCAGTCATGTATCAGAATGTTATATCTGTCTTGTCTCAAACATTGAATTACAGTGGTTTTCTCCGGGACCTGTGATTTCCTCCATCAATAAAACTGAAAACCACAATATAAATGAAATATTGTTGCAACTGGCATTAAAAAAAAATTGAATTACAAAGTTTTTATTTCTGTCATTTGTCTCCATAACTACCGGTACTTATTATATTACAGTAAATGGAATCCTGAAGCCAGGAACATTGATGGCTGTGATGGGTGCTAGGTAGGTAGACGTTTTGTTTGGTTTGGGTGAAGGAAATTTCATGATACAGTACAGTCAGCGACACAGTGTGATTAATCCCTATGATAAAAGTATCTCTCATCTTGGTGATTTGGATATATCTTTTGTTCTACATTTGTATTAAAAATATCTTCAAAATTTATTTTACATTTAGAGTGTTACATACTATCACTCAAAAGGCATATCAAAGTAAGGAAATAGATTAAATGTGTTTATCTTGTCCATAACTTGCTGCAGCCGTAACTCTTCAATTTTATATTGAAAGTATTGTCTTGTAATAACAGTAAAAGTTTGAAATAATAAACAAAAATATGTCAGTTCTCCATATCCATTGGTTAAAAATTATGTAAATTTTGTCTTCAACTACAACATTAAATGTAGTAATCCCCCTCTTATAAGACCCTCCCCCACAAAAGCCACGCCCCCTTTCATCGGGCCAAATCTAAGGTGCATTGAGATATAGTAAAATACTACTAAGCTGTTCTCCTCAAGACATATTAATGGTACCCATCTTTAAAGCTGTTCTCCTCAAGACAGATTAATGGTACCCATCTTTAAAGCTGTTCTCCTCAAGACAGATTAATGGTACCCATCTTTAAAGCTGTTCTCCTCAAGACATATTAATGGTACCCATCTTTAAAGCTGTTCTCCTCAAGACAGATTAATGGTACCCATCTTTTATCTCCAAGGCCACTTTGTCATTGAAGAAGGGGTGGGCTTATAGTGAGTGAGTGATTGTTGTTTAGTGCCTACTCAGCAATTTAGACCAACATGCTGAGTTGGATTTTTATAGTGCTAGCTCACTGAAACAACAGACTGCAGGTAGACATGTCGCTCCACTCGGACACATTATTCTGATTCCGAACCAACCAGTCTTTGCTTTTTCTCCTTAATGCTGCATGCTTTGAGCAGAAGCAACAAATACCATTTTATTGTCTGGTTGATCCGACCAGAGCTCAAACCCACAATCTACCACACTTGAGGCGAGCACACTAACCATTACACCACTGATGTGCTTCTGGTTGAAATGCATAAACAGGGTTTCCTCTGGGTTGAATTTTTTTTGAGCCAACACTAAAAACGCACATAAATATTAATCATTTATTTATTTTCTTACTGCATACATGTTAAAACAATATTAGGGTACATGTACTTTTTGAAATACAATAGCACAATAATGTTTCAGTTACTATTACAACCATAAAAGACAAGTAGATAAAAAATACGATATAACACTCTGTTGTTTAAGTTACTATCATAACCATAAAAGGCAAGTAAGTAAAAATACAGACTTGATTCTTCCTGCAGTGCATCTTCAGTTTGCACTGCCTGCTTGCCATGTCCCCATAATTCGGACAGTTTCATTACTTTTCCCGGAGTATTACTTTCAAAAACTAATTCCGGAGTTAAAAATTTCGATGCGTTTAAAACGATAGTGCTAAAATAAATGACAAATTTCTTAAAATTATATGAAAACAATTCACGAACTGACAGAGAGAAGTCATTCACCCGAGACCATTAATTAACACCTTTGTTTGACTTACCTTTTATGTATTTTGCAAGTTAATTATCCTATCAACAGATAAACATTACAAACAGCTGATTATCGATTTTCTGTCGCTTGAGCAGTTCATGGGTAACATTCGAAGCTTTCCGAATAGTGTTATAGGCGTTCCGAAGTAACAAACTAGAAAATGACCGCCACAACAGACGATGAACATTAGAAATCTTTTGCGCCACATTTTTGAGCCAAAGTAAATATTTTATCGCCAAAATCATAGATTTTTTGCCAAATGCGCAAATGGCGCACGCCAGCGGAAACCCTGCATAAATATATAGGATTCTGTATTGATGGGTGTTTATATATTATTATTATTATTATTTCTTTCCTCATTCTTGTTAGTTCATGAATCTCTTTTTTTTTCAGCGGTGCTGGTAAATCTACACTGATGAACATCCTGACCTTCAGGAACTGTGGGAAACTCATTGTTCAAGGTGACGTTAGAGTCAATGGAATAGAAATAGGTCGTAACATAAGAAACATCTCAGCGTACGTTCAGCAAGATGACCTGTTTATTGGAGCTTTAACAGTCAGAGAACATTTACAATTCAGGGTAGGAGCTCATTAAGTTATCTCCCCTTTTTATAAATCAAATCATTGGTGCACAACTATATCCCTGAAATAAATTCATGTAAAGGAGGATGCAAAATTCTGCACTGGATTTTAAATTTAGATGTCTTCAGGTTCAGTTGAACATATTGTAAAGACAATCATTAACGATGTAAACAAAAAATAATCGGCAATTGAAATAGGTGAGGTAGCACAGGACAAAAAAAATACACCATCCAGTACACTGAAAAGATGAAGAACACAGACTCGACCATAATCTGGGGGTGAACACAGGCGCTAGCGAAGGGAAAGCAGTTCCTGTCTCTTATAAAACACCCGCTATGTTACTCATAGTCAATATTGTATGTAACTTCAAGTCAAGCTAGAATGAAATCTGTTGGTTCTGCAAAGAGTTATGTCCCTTTTTACTTAATTATTTTGCCCCCGTTCCACCAGAGGGGGGGGGGGGGGTATGCTGTTTTACCTCTGTCCATCGTTCCGTCTGTCCCAAGATATTATTTGTTACATTTTTTTCAGCAACTATTGATGGCAGAAATCTGATATTTGGTCACAAGCTTCATATAGGAATGCCATCTTGTGGGAAGCGTTTTTGGACCCGTCAGATTCCTACTTCCTGTTTTCCGACTTAGTTGGTTTTTATATACATTGAACATATATGCGGGGGTACAAATGTATCATAAGTGAACATTAGCTGACAGTTCATCTTGTTTGATTAGACAAGAAAGGATCAGCATATTATGTGTTCAACATAATAAAAAAGAGATATTATTTTTATTTATAGGCAATTCTGAGAATGGACAAGAAAATAAAAAAGAAGCAGAGGTTAGAGAGAGTAGAGGAAGTTATTCATGAGGTTTGAACTTTAACCTGTCTTAGATGTGTGGTATATAGTGAATATATATATGTAAGACTCAGATCGACGTCCAATCCTCAAATCCATGTCTGATTTCTATGTCACAGACATCTGTACCTGAGATATATGTCCTTTTTTCAAATTCCCAAATCTATGGCCATTTCTCACTTGCACTTTTCCAATGACGTCACTGACATATGCCTGAACTCGAACCCTTATTAATAAATTGGCCGTAGATCTGAGAATTTGGAAAGAACACTGATTTGAGAATACCCTTAAATCGGACCGTGATTTTGAGATAATGACGTCAGTGGATGCTAGTTTTAGGAGTGGACACTGATTTGAATGCAGACGCTGATCTGAGGGGGGAGTGGGAGGGGTTGCAAAATTGTGTGCCATAAGTAATTTCATAAGTTGAATGTCAATAAATCATAATTTTACAGATCTGTGGCAGTTTGAAGGAATATCTGTTTAAAGGCATATAAGCTGTCAATTCAATATATTTCTTTAATCAGATTTTTATTGCAATTTCCAATTCAGATGCATGGTAAGATATGATATGTTCTAATAATTATGAACAATATATGTTTTCTATTAATTATTTTCTGTTCCATTCACTAACAATTGTTGAAATTATAATTATTTTCATCAATTGGAATTGCGCTTGTGTATTTACATCTCCAAATGGATTGAAATCAGAGGTCATGTGCATACGATGACTGTCTTGTTGCATTGCTACCTGAGAAAACTACAACCCTGAAAATGACATCATTCCTTTATATTTTTTAAAGGGATATTAAAGCTTATTTTGGTAATTATTTGTATCTCATGAAAACTTGCAATTGGTTCAATAAATGATATTTATGAAACATTAAACCAGTTTTTATCAATGAAACTTTGTAAAAGTGACATAATTCGTTGATAATTCTGTCATATATTGCGGTCTTTGCCAATAATTGAATTTTTGCTTCCTGGACAAAAATTCATTTCAACCCTTTTAAGTGATATTTTAATGATATTAGGGATTATATGGGCATGCAAAGTATTTTTGGATTGTTTTTACAATTAAATTGAAAAGAAACAACCTTCGTCACGAGTTGAAAAAATATATGTTAAAACAAGCTTTAATATCCCTTTAAGAAAGGTGATTTAGACTATCATTGAACTAAAAATAACCTAAAAAGATAAAAAAAAATTAAAAAAAATTAGATTTTAGTTAATTTTTAATCACTTGTGTGGATTGTTGATATATATATTTATTTTTACCTTTTAGTTGTCGTATTACACTAGTTGAACTGGACAGCTGAAAAGGCAATGTTTGTTTTAGTAAAAGCTTTGTATTTGGACATTACTTCTTGCAAATATAAGACAACCACAAACCTTTCAGTTATACCATAAGAAAATGAATTAGACCAACAAACAGTTAGAGAAACAATTTTTTTTTCTTTAAGAAGAAGCATATTAGCTGAATTAGTATTTTGGATATTGACTACAGTACATGTATTAGTAACAAAATACAAATGGGTTAGATGTACACTCAGTGACTTTATCAGTGGTCCAGTGGCCCACGGCCAGTGAAAATTTATTCGGACCAGTGACTTTTTCCCCATTTTTTCAATAGAATCTATATAAATATTCTAATTTTGAAGTTTTCAGGCCAGTAAATTTGAAAGTCTAATTTCGAAGACTGGGTATATGGTGTTTAGTGCCACTTTCAACAATGTTTCAGTTATATCCTGGTGGTAAAATACATTGATGATTTCATATAGTCTAACACTGGTACTTTATTTTACAGCTTGGTCTGTCTAAATGTGCCAACACATTGATAGGAACGCCTGGACGACTGAAAGGAATATCTGGTGGTGAGATGAAACGTCTCTCTTTTGCTTCAGAGGTATATAATATTTTGATAAGATGCCTGATACTGTACTGGTTTGGTTACCTTTTCTTCTTCTGTAATCAGTACTTGTACTAGATGAGGGGTGCACAAATATGGTACTTATATACTAGTATATGTAATGCATAATTTGATTTTGATTTGATTTATTGTGTTTAATGCCACTTTCAGCAATATTTCAGCTATATCATGGCAACCAGCTTTAGTGGTGGAGGAAGCCGGATTACCTGGAGAGAACCACAGACCATGGGCAAGCAACTGGTAAACTTTATCACTTGCGGCTGCGAGTTCAAGTGCTGTTGAAATAATTGCCTTATAGTAAGGTTACAATATTATTTCACTTATGACACCACATGGAAATTCAGGTCCAAGCTTGGGACAGGCACAAAAATGTGGCAGAGTTAAACCCATGGGATCCCAACCTTCTCTCTCTTCCACTCAGAAAGACTACATACTATCACAAAATCAATGACAACATAAACTGTTTACATGGACAGTACAATAGCAGGGTAAATGAATGCTCGTAGTTAACTGATTACTAGCTATGCTGGTAGTTAACTGATTACTAGCTATGCTCGTAGTTAACTGATTACTAGCTACATTTGTAGGAAGGTGTAATTTGTTGGTTAAAGATTGTTACTCTTATGACCCAAAAATAATCATAATGATACTTCTAACAGATTTAAATCAGTAACTCATAAACATCTACATGTAAAGAAATTCACAAATTAAAGGACAACATGAGTTCAAAATTTAAATATAAATGTTCTCTGATGCTGATATATCCCTACAGTTGTGTAGAAAATGATTAAACCCAGTTAATACCCAAGAAATGTCACTGGTTTGTAATTTTGTCAGATCAACAATAGCTTTAATATTTTGCCCAATTATATTTTAGATTTGATATTTGATTGATGTGGGGAAAACATCAATGTATTTGATATCTTCTTAATAAATATTCTTATGTTGTTATTCTTTGTTAGATGGCTATAATCCTGGAAATGAAAAGGTACTATGAGCTTTTAATTGATAAACATTATTTCTGTATTTTACTGATACAGACCTGGGATTGACAGAAATTACTGATCATACACACCTTGACTATTTACAGATTCTGACCAACCCTCCATTGTTGTTTTGTGATGAACCTACATCTGGTCTAGATTCCTATATGGCAATGAACATTGTTGAAATGCTTAAAAACTTGGTCTCCAAAGGTCATACCATACTGTGTACCATACACCAGCCATCATCTGAAGTCTATGACATGTTTGATCAGTAAGTAAAGGTTGATTGATTAATTAATTGTGTTTTAACACCACTTTCAACAGTATTTCAGCCGTATATCATGACGACCAGTTTTAGTGGTGGAGGAAGCCAGAGTACTCGGAGAGAACCACCGACCCTGGGCAAAGAACTGGTAAACTTTATCACTGGCAGCTGCGAGTCGAGTGCACTTTTTTTGTAATTTACAAAGCTGGGCGCAAACACACGTCGTATTGGTGATATGCTTGTATGAGTTGTTAGATCTAACGACCTAACTAATTTAGCCACCCGGGCCCCTGAAGTCTATGACATGTTTTATAATGAAGTGCATGTTTAAAAGTTAAAAGTCATTCTAATACTATGCAATTCATTACTCTGTGAGGTCAATAGCAAGAAATGTGGACCCGAGGTCTGTGACTTGATGTGACCTGACCTGGCCGAGGTCAGGTCAGGTCACCGAGATGCATATATCAAGGGTCAATTGCTATGTATATGTTTTATTTATTTTTTTATCTTTACACTTGTAATGCATATTTTAACATTAAATATATTTACTTAAACTCAGATAAGTAGGAAATTGACAGGGTTTAGTGTTAAACATACCCTCAGAAACTTCTGAAAGAATATTTTATACAATTTGAAAACATGAATAAGAATTTTATGTATGCCTAGTTTAAAGAGTTAATACCTCTTGTCTAATTGTTTATTAAAGAACAAAAAAATGTGGTTTATTAAATATTAGTCCAATGATAATAATTTCAGGTTACTGTTGCTAGCAGAAGGTAGAACAGCTTACATGGGGCCAACCAAGGAAGGATTACTCTTCTTTAAGGAGTAAGTTGTCATAGTAATTCTACAGTTATGTCAAACTCGGTTTGCTCGAAATTTCAGTTAAGTCGAAATTTTTCTGAAGTCCCATTAAAAATATGTACACAATACGTACAAGTGATGATCATCCACATTTGTTAAACTTACCTGATATAGTGGCCTGTCTTGATTAATTCTTTACATCCCTTAAGTTGAATTTCGGGAAACGGTCCCATGAACTTCGAGATAACAAGGTTCGACTGTAGTTCTAAATGTCATTTAGGAGCGTTGTACAAAGAATGCTTGATAAAAATATTATTTATTAAGATCTACAACTTGTCAAAGATAACAAAATAACGTGTTGTTGAACAGTTTAGCTCACCTGACCCTAAAGGTTATGTGAACTGTTGCTATCTGTTATTCTTGGCTAGGGCCATCGTGGCCGTGATCGTATGGTAGTTGGATTTACAATTACCTATATGCAACCAGTACCTATCACCACTAACGATATGAGTTCGAATCCCCTCAAGCGGTACAACATTATGTGATAAAGTTTGTTAGTAACTTAACGACAGGCGTGTGGTTTTCTCCGGGTACTCCGGTTTCCTCCACCAATAAAACTGACTGCCACAATATAGCTAAAATATTATTGAAAGTGGTGTTAAACACTATAAACAACGATCAGTCATGGCCATTTATCATCCGTCTGTTGTCTGTCAGTCCATCTTAAACTTTGAACCACAGTTGGGCTGAATCATCCTTAACATGTCTGCTTTAAAAGATTATATCTGATAATACCACTAATCATCCAACATGGTTGCTGTTATTAAAAAGGGGGTAAAACCCACCTACAGAGCCAATTTAGTCAAATGTTCACAGCAAAATTATCTAGTTCCATTTTAATGTGTAGTATGATATGTTTTACTGAAATAATTAGAACCAATCACGATTATCTCCCTTTGACTGTAAATCATTGCATAGTTGTTCACATTTACTTCATCCACAGGTTGATTGGTTGTATTATTGGATATTAGTGTTCTTGTCACTGTTATCAATTGTCATAGATATTCACTCCATCCGTCTGTAAGGAGAAGATGTTCTAAGTTGCAAAAATTATATCTGATCCTATTGTCATGTTTTTGGACAATTAAATATGTTTAAACTAGCAATTGTTACTACTATCAGCTTTATCAAAATCTGTAAATTTTACTTGATGTTTAATTTTTTACAGACAAGGATATCAGTGTCCAGTCAATTATAATCCTGCTGACTATTACATCATGACTATGGCTATTCTACCAGATCAACAACAAGCTTGTAAACAGAGAGTAGAGGTAAGGTGTTTGTCCCCTCCCTGTCCCCCTCATCTCCTTAGTTAACAATCCTGCTGACTATTACATCATGACTATGGCTATACTACCAGATCAACAACAGACTTGTAAACAGAGAGTAGAGGTAATGTGTCTGTCCCCTCCCTGCCCCCCTCATCTCCTTAGTTAACAATCCTGCTGACTATTACATCATGACTATGGCTATACTACCAGATCAATAACAGACTTGTAAACAGAGAGTAGAGGTAAGGTGTTGGTCCCCTCTGTCACCCTGTCTTGTTGTTTGTTGTATAAGGGGCACTATAAAGGATCTTTTATCTTACAATGAATGTCAGTAACTGACAAACTTGATCATCCAAGGTAATATCCAGACCATCTTGTCGTATTCCGAACTTATAATTAAACTGGCAAACTTTGTGGTGAAAGGAAGAAAACTAAAACAACAATAGAATATGTCACAGCCACAGCTCACAATGTATAATATGTCACAGCCACAGCTCACAATGTATAATATGTCACAGCCACAGCTCACAATGTATAATATGTCACAGCCACAGCTCACAATGTATAATATGTCACAGCCACAGCTCACAATGTATAATATGTCACAGCCACAGCTCACAATGTATAATATGTCACAGCCACAGCTCACAATGTATAATATGTCACAGCCACAGCTCACAATGTATAATATATCACAGCCACAGCTTACAATGTATAATATGTCACAGCCACAGCTCACAATGTATAGGGGGCTGTCGTCATTATCGTATGTTAATTGGATTTACAACTACCTGTGCAATCAGTGTCTATCACCACTAAAGTTGTGAGTTCGAACCCCATTCATGGTCACATATATTCGATACAATATTATGGGATAGAGTTTGTCAGTGACTTGCAACAGGTCTGTGGTTTTCTCCACCAATAAAACTGACCGCCACGATATAACCGAAATATTTTTGAAAGTGGTGTTAAGCACCATAAACCAACCAAACCACAAAAAACTATTGTAACTGCTTAATCACATTTCCAAACTGTAACTGTTGTGCTAATGAAATGTTACAATGTATTTTAAATTAGATGATTGTTGTATTGTTATTTTATCTCTGGTGATGTACTAACATCTAACACTGTATGGGGTCACATCAGGGTTCATATTTTCTGTGGTGATGTACTAATATCTAACACTGTATGGGGTCACATCAGGGTTCATATTTTCAACCGAGCAATCAGCAGTGAGCCTACTAAATATTTAGGTATCAAAACGAAGTACACATCAAGAACTGTTTACTGATTGGTCAATATATCTAACTGTCGTGCATATGATTGGACGGTTGAAAATTAATGAAAGGTTTATGCATGACATGACCTCAAATGTAATGTTGTTAGATGTTAGGAAATTGGCACAGACAAGTAATTATATAAAGATACAACAAACATCTAAATTTAATGGTAGATCCTATTGTTCCATTTGACATTGAAAAGGGTTGTAAGTTTGTATCAGCCTATAAATTAATTAAAACAAGTTACATAACACAATAGGAGGCAATTTTTAATTGTTATAATGTCAAATCAGAGTCTACCAAGTAGACAGACATAGCTAGAAAAATCAGTGTGCTTATGAATTTGTAGTCTGTGATCATTTTTTGGATTTGTTTTTTTTTGCAGCTGGGAATTTGAATCATAATTTATTTCTTTCCCTTCTTATTTCACAAAACTATTTTAATTCACCAACAAGAAATAATTTAGAATTAAGAATTTTATTTAAGTTTGAACATGACATAAAAATAACCAGTTCATATACAGCATGTGAATGCCTTTCATTAAAATCTTATTAACAAGTAAACTTTTAAAGTATAATGCAAAATGCAGAAATCATGATATTAGAATTAAGTGATTTCTTATCTTTTTAGAAAGTCTGTGATGCGTTTTCTAAGAGTAAGCATGCAGTAGAGATTGTCAAGGAGACAGACATTGTATGTAATGGCACCAACCCTTATGTCGCCACACAGTTGGTAAGTAACACTGTTATTTTGTAGGGGAGAGGGTGTTATGACATTCTGCCTCTAAGTTTCTAAGACATTTTTACCTCATAGGTTTGGTAGACATATTGGTGTTTATCGCCTTTTGAGTAATTTTTCATCATAAAGTGTTACTACGAGTCTTCTTTGGGGTTTATGGTTTTATGGTTTAAGGTGTTTAACGCCACTTTCAACAATATTTCAGTTATATAGAGTCAGTTTTTATCGGTGGAGGAAACCGGAGTAGCTAGAGAAAACCACCGACTTGTCGTGAGTCACTGACAAACTCTATCACATAATGTTGTATCGAGTACACCTCGCCATGAATGGGGTTCGAACTCACAACTTTAATGGTGATAGGTACTGATTGCACAGGTAGTTGTAAAACCAACTACAGTATTATATGAATATGATCACGACCTCAACGGTCCCTCTTTATATTGTTGGGATAAAAGCTTTGGCAGATATATAATAAACTAGCACATAGCCTTGGGCTGGTAGGTGTCATGGTGGAATATCATCCATCAATGGGGATCAAAAGCCAACATAGTCTACAGTAAGCAATCTTTTTTACTACACAAGTGATACTAGATCATGTGAGCCTCTTTATAATAGTAACAAAAAGAAACTGAACTCTTTTTCAATTATCACTTGGTGTTTAGATGTTTTGTTACCTTACACAGAATCAACACAGATATTTATTCTTTAGACAGATCACTTTTCACTTTTACATGTAAAGATGTTCACAAGTTTTCTTTTAAATTTAGGATCAAACATTGCATATAGGAATGGATTGACTATATTGTTAATTATATAAAATCTGTTCAGAATTTTTAAAAAGGGAAGTAAATAGGAGTCCTCATGAAACAAGAACCAGAAGTTCTCGTTGACAGTTTCAATAATCATGAGAATTAGTCGTGGAGTATATGTTACGATACAGACAACAGATATCGCAATGAAAATATATGTGTACTTGTGTCTTCTGTTAAATTTATCTTTTTTTCGTTTGATCTGCACGGTTACATTATCTTTAGAAGAATTAGAGGGTTTATTTTCCTGGAGGTCCATGCTTAGTTGAGAATTTATCGATGCCACCGAATCTCTACTATATTCAGGTTCTAAATCAAGAACCTTAACTCCGTTCACACACTTATTAGTAAATTGAAAATGTTTAAAAAGTTTAAGACCGACTTTAGTGTAGACCACTGTTAGTATCGTAGCAATACTTATAACAACTATAGCTTCAAATATTGTATACGAAATAGCTATTATGAATCCATTGTCTTTATGGAATCCCTGTTTTATTCTCTCACAAGAGTGATAAGTATTATTTACCTGTGTAGATTTGGTGACCCCTGATGTAATAACAATGGGAAATGATATGACAAATGATATCAGATATAGACATATTACAACAGTTATTTTCTTATCCATCAGTTTTCCATGCTTGAAAAGTTTACAGATTTTCATATAGCGGTGGTACGCTATAAAAACCAAAATCATTGCTGCTCCACTTGTCATGGATGTCATTGAGAACCAAATTAATTTACATGCAATGTCGTTTGTAAACGTCACATGAAATACTGCAATGAGTATAGCCGATATTCCACAAATTGTACTGGCAAAGATGTCTGCCATAGCTAAACAGGGAATAAAAAATCTACT
>MJUT01054534.1:133731-156247 GCA_002080005.1 Gigantidas platifrons
AGAACACACTTAATCCAGCTCTAAGAGAACACACTTAATCCAGCTCTAAGAGAACACACTTAATCCAGCTCTAAGAGAACACACGTAATCCAGCTCTAAGAGAACACACTTAATCCAGCTCTAACAGAACACACTTAACCCAGCTCTAAGAGAACACACGTAATCCCACTCTAACAGAACACATGTAATCCAGCTCTAAGAGAACACACGTAATCCAGCTCTAACAGAACACACTTAACCCAGCTCTAACAGAACACACCTAACCCAGCTCAAACAGAACATACTTAATCAAGCTCTAACAGAAAACACTTAACCCAACTCTAACAGAACACACTTAACCCAGCTCCAACACTTAAGGGATTTTCCTAAGGAATTTATTAAACAAAATCCTCAAAATCAGATGAAAATAAGCTTTCTGTGTGCAAATAACAGAAACATCCAATTTTGCTCTTAGGGCCTCTTGTTTGGTTTACAATATCATAAATCCAGAGGTGTTCAAAATTCAGAGGGATCGTCAAATACAACTTAACACTTGAAAGAGTTGATAAAACACTCTGTACAAGAGAAAGTTTAGTATGCATTAAAACCTTAAACAATTTAATTTAACCCTTACCTAATTTTGATCCAATCACCACAATTTGGACTAGACAACAAAGTTTCTAGGTCACTACGACCTACATATTTTGGTGGTCTCTCATTTATCTTCTGTGGCACTCTTTCTAGCACCCCAACAGGAATGTACCTGTAATGTAGATAGTTTAACTTTATAACTTTCTTATATTACTACCAAGGTGTGGAAAATTTATAATGACAAAAACTGAAGTTGTCTATTCTGTAATAGAATCTGGTGAGAAAGCTGTTTCTATAGTTTCTTTTATCTCAAATCCATTTTAGTGTGCACAATATATTTGTGGAATAACCTTCATTAAGTACTTTCAAAACTCATATGTGACTCCTCTACAAAATAAAACTGACCACCACGATATATTGTTTGCTTGTTTGTTTGATGGTGACGTTTTACGCCACTTCCAACAATATTTCAGTTATATCATGGTGGTCAGTTTTATTGAGTGGAGGAAACCGGTGAAAACCACCAACCTGTCGCAAGTCACTGACAAACTTTATCACATAATGCTGTACACCTCAAGATGAGCACTGATTGCATAGGTACCATATGATCACGGCCATGACGACCCACCGCCACTGTGGGGCCACAATATAACTGAAATATCATTGAAAATGTGTTGTTAAACACCAATAACTCTAACTCTTTATACCTGTAAAGGAAAGATAACCACTCCAATAGAAATCTTCTGGTTGTTTCAACACCCTGTTGATCAGAGCCCCAGTGTTCCAGTCCATTGTTGACAAAAGTTTTCAACATTTCAAGTCGTTCATTTGCTGAAATGTCCCAATGTCTTTTCTCCTTTATTTCTGTAAAAATCCAAGGCTTAATCAGTGCTCCTCTGAAAAATAAAATCATTCATTAATTTTGAAAGAAAATGATACATGTACTCCTAAGCAAATGTTATATGTTGGCGAGAACAATTAGGCCAAGAAAAAAAATACCTGTGTTTCTGCTAACATGCTCTAAAATATTAGGGTCGGTAGACCACGAGGTAGGAGAATGATTTTATTTTTAAAAATATTTTTAGCTATTTCTACAGGGGACACATTCTGGCTTTAATAGTGCTTTTTCAAAAATAGCTAAAAAAAACTTTAGGGTAGGCAAAAACGGAAACACATGTAATTTTTTTATTTGCCTTAATATTTTTATCAGGTTTTACAATGATTTCATGTATAATAAAAGGCTGTTGGCCACAGGTCCCCCGACACCAAGGTGACTTTTAAGTTCATATATTGAATCATCCTGTAATTACTAATAACTCCAGTAAAAAATGTTGAAAATGCATACTACACATCAGACTGTTCACTCACAAGTTATGATATGGAAACCAAAAATCTAGTCAATTTGAAGTACAAACTAGAGGCTCTGGAGAGCCTGTCATTGCTCACCTGGTAATAATTGGCAGGGTAAATCCTTAGGAACATGAAGTCTAACAAAGATTCATATTTTCTTGCAACTTAAGACACAATTTGCTTACTATTGAATGTGTGCTCCATAAATTCTGAAAACCTAAAGTCAAAATTAAAATCTCCCATGGTAAGTATATTAGACTGCTTAGTTTTAATTCTGGAAGAAGGTTATCAACAAGCATATTTTTCAAGTCTTTCTGTTTGCAGATAGGAGCAGCATAGAACAAATCAAGTCAACTGGCTTGGTACTTTCTGAGAAGAACAACTCGGTACAAATTCCCATTGGGTCTTGTAGGCTTCTATGTTAAACTTTGTTCGCCTATGGTGGCCATCTTGAATTTCCAATCGCAACCACATTTACAATTTAGGTAGAGGACCATCCATAGATCATTCACACCAGAAAATAAATTCAATTGAATCAGTAGTTTCTGACCAGAACTTAGAAGATTTTTTAAAGATTGACGAATCAGAAAACATTATCTACCCCTTACAGCCATGTTTAATTACCGATCAGCACCAAAATTACAATTCTGGTAAAGGACCTACCGGTATGTTAAACTTCATCTGTCAATGGAGGTCACCTTGAATTTCCAATCGGCAATGGAAAAAAAAAAGAAACTTGGTACAGGACCACCAAGTCATCATTCCTACAATGTTACAATTCCTTTCTGACAAGAAGATCTTCAAAGTCTCAGCCAAACAGAACAACATTTTTGGCCCTGGCAGCCATATTCAGGGTACAAGACAATCTAAGGAACATTCATATAATAGGAAAAATTCAATTCGTCAAGTAGTTTCTCACAACAAGGTCTTTGATTGAGAATCCTATAGGGCGCAATAAGTCGCCCGGTGGCTGCCATCTTGGATTTCCAATTGACACAAAAATAACAAACTTGGTAGAGGACTACCCAGTCATCATTTCTATGATGTTACAATTCCATCGGCTGAGTTTCTGACAAGAAGATCTTCAAAGTTTCAACCAATCAAAACACATTATTGACCCTGGCCTGGCAGCCATGTTGGATTTCCGATCTGCACCAAAATAATAGATCAGGTGTAGAACCATCCAAGTAACATTCGTACAATGCAAAATATCCAATTTGTTGAGTAGTGTCTCACAAAAAGGTTTTTCAATAAAATTCCCATATGGTCCAATGGTCCGCTGAAGGCGGCCATCTTGGATGGAGGTCTGGGTCATTGGATATAATTTTGAAAGTTGACCATTTAAGTACCATTCATGCCATGTTTCCTTTAAATTGGCTAACTGGTTTCAGAGGAAAAAAAATTTAAACATTTTTCCCATAGGGTCCTATGTTAAAACTATGTTCGCTGATGGCGGCCATCTTGGATGGAGGTCAGGGTCACAGGACATAATTTTAAAAGTTTACCACCTAAGGACCATTCATGCCATGTTTGATTCAAATTGGCTTACTGGTTTCAGAGGAAAAAATTTTTAAACATTTTTCCCATAGGGTCTTATGTAAAAACTATGTTTGCTGATGGAGGCCTTCTTGGATGGAGGTCGGGGGGGGTCACATGACATTATTTTGAAAGTTGACCACCTAAGGACCATTCATGCCATGTTTGCTTTAAATTGACTTACTGCTTTCAGAGGAAATAATTGTTAAACATTTTTCCCATAGGGTTCTATGATAAAACTAAGTCGAGTCATGGCAGCCATCTTGGATATGCGATCGGCACAAAAATAACAAATTTAGTAGAGGACCAACCAGTCATCATTTCTATAATGTTACAATTCCATCGGCTGAGTAGTTTCTGACAAGAAGATTTTCAAAGTTTCAACCAATCAGAACACATTATTGGCCATGTTGGATTTCCGATCTGCACCAAAATAACAAATTTAGTAGAGGACCACCCAATGAACATTTCTGCCAAATTTGGTCCAAATCAATTCAGTGGTTTCAAAGAAGAAGAAGAAAGTATGAAAAGTTAACAGACGTGGACGACGATGACGGACTCAAAGTGATGACAAAAGCTCACATGACCCTTTGGTTCAGGTGAGCTAAAAAGGGCATTACTCTGGTGAATAGTCAAAAAATCGGTTTTGACTAAGATACTCCTAAGATACAATTACATACCACACCTAGCTTAAATCTAACTTTAAAAGATTATTTCTAACTGTGTATTACAATGCAAGGTTTGGAGAGTAAATTTAAGATATAAACTGCAATACCAAATGATATTAAGACTGTAAACAATATGCTTGAAATTAATCAGCGGGGAATCAACTACATGCTGTATATAATTACTCTTAAACCGATAAAAAAAAAACTCCCCCCAAAAATAACCACAGAAATATATATTTGATTTGTACTATATTTCCATAGGGACATCAGATTACTAACACCTTGTCACAATTCCGTAACACATTACAAAGACTGAAACGTAGAAATTAAATTTGATGTCTTCTTAATTCCCACAAGAAAGAAATAAAATACAATATCTTAAAACAAGAAATACTGACTAATTTCATTGTGGCAGTAATCCTTCTTTAAAATATTTTTTTTATTACATGCTATGAAATAATTATTAATCGTGGGGATCTAATTTTCGCTGATTTTGTGGTCCACTTAAACAACGAAAATCCAAATCCAACGAAAAACAATTTTCCCATTGATTGTTGCCTGTAGTGTTTGAAACCACGAATTCAAGAACCAATGGATCAATGCATTTTGTAGAAACAATAAAAATTGGTGCCAAGAATAAAAGTACTTTTACAATATTTAGAAATGGATATTGGGTCAATAGTTACTTTTTTCCTTTCTATATTAGAAATTGCAATATTTTTTTTTTATAAAACAACATATTACTTTTCTTAATAAATCTTTGACATAAATATTAAAACGAACACTATTATATTAAGACACAGTTACTGGCAAGTTATTAGGAAATACAGACACATTTACCATAAAAAAAACATTTAAAATAAAAGAAAACTCAAATTACACTACATTTTGTATAAGTCAGTGACATCTTCTTATGTGAATAAACGTGATGAGGTCATTTTGACCGCGATTGTATGGTTGCTTTATGGTGTATGGTGTTTAACGACACTTTCGGCAATATTTCAGTTATATCGTGGCGGTCAGCTTTATTGGTGGAGGAAACCAGAGTACATAAGGAAACCACCAACCTTTCGCAGGTGACTGGTCACTGACAAAATTTATCACATAATGTTGAATCAAGTGTAAACACCTCACCATGAACGGGATTCAAACTCACAACATTAGTGATGATAAGCACTGATTGCATAGGTAGTTGTAAATCCAACTACCACGACCACGATGGCCCCTTGTGGCTGTATGGTAGTTGGATTTATATCTACATATTAAATTAGTCCCTAACACCATTAAAGCAGAGGCTTCCAGGAACCTGTAATCAACAACCTGGTTTCCAATTTGACTTATAAATTTCATAGAAAAATTCCAGCTGATTCTTTTTTGCCATTTAATAAAAATTTCTACTTATTGTAATGGTAGTCATCTTCGATGGAGGGTGAGACGTCACACATAATTTTGAAAGTGGGCCAACCTAAATTCATTTCAGCAAAAGTTTCTGAGCAGAAGATTTTAACGTGATTTTTTTTTTATCAGAATATGCATAATCGGTATAAATTGGTTGACGGAAAAATCCAGAAGAAATGTTGAACTACTCATTGTCATGAAGTGCAGTTTAAATTTGAGCTCATCTTGACAGATAATAACGTAGCAAAAGACATTCAAAGAAATTTCTATTTTTAGAAATGTCTGCATCTTGAATGGAGGACGAGGCTGTTAGACACACTTTTAAAAGGTGGCCATCACAGCCAAATTTGGTTCAATATGTTCAGTGGTTTCAGAGGAGAAAATTTAAATGTGATCTATTTCAAAATATGTCTAATTTTCATAATCTGTAGAAATCGGCAGAACAAAAAAAATGTCACAGTTAAAACCAGGAATATATATTAATATTAAACTACAAAAATGTACTCATTGCTTGGAATATATATTAAACTACCCACTGCTTGGAATATATATTAATCTACTCATTGATATGTAGCTGTAGTTAAAATTTGAGCTCATTTAAACAAGACAATTACAGAAATTTCAATTGTTAGTAACAGACCCCATCTTGAAAAGGAACAATTCCAGTCAAATTCTGCTTAAATTGGTTCAGCAGTTTCAAAGGAAAAGATTTAAAAGTTGTGTTTTATCAAAATATGCCTAGTAATTTGCATATAAATTGTTAGAAATCAACTGAAAGAAAACAAAATTCACAGAAAAAAATCCAGAATATGTTAAACTACACTGCCATGAAGCTACAGTTATATTTTGAGCTCATTTGAACTCATAATAATGCAGCAATAAACAATTAAAGACATTTCTATAAACACTGCTCATAATATGATTCATTGAGAATTTTACTTAAGCTTACAGTCTTCGAACTTAGCCACAAGCCCAACGGTCCTGGGCAGTAAAATCGGCCGCGGACTTCTAAAATATCAAAAGTGAGAAGACCGTTTGTGTGTCAAATCATTGGTTTCCACCGGACCGACTGTCTAAAATACTGGGTTTGTTGTATAAAAGAGCTCTTTTGATCTCCACTTTGTCCATAATTTTTTTGATTAAAACTAAAGTGAAATGCCAGATCAAAACTTTTATTGCATCTTTTATCGTTGTTCCATGCTATGATGAAGTTCAAGGACATTGACAAAATTAAAGTCACAATCTCAGAAACGCTTTAATGAACGTAAAAAATTAATATTTGAAATATATATATATACAAGAATCACTCCAGACCAGACACGTAAAAATTATTGGATATCAATTTGGCGCCAAATTTAGACTTTGTGCAAAATACGATAGATGACTTGATTTAGGCTTTTGAGAAATATCGATGAAATCTTTGAAATGGACAAATATTACAAGCTTTCTCCCGATTAAGAAAAAAGGTTTTTTATATCTGAAATTCTGTGAATTTAAATAAAATATTTTGCTTTATTTACATGTATAAAAAAATAATTCTACAAAATGTTTACTTTAAAGCAGACTTGTTTTAACCAACAATGTTCAGAAAAATATATATACAGTTAATTTGCGTTACTAAAACGATAAATGGTAAATTGATATCCCTTGGTTGAAAGCAACCACTGCAGGAAAAGCTTGATATTTTTGTGAGAGAATAGACAATTAGCTGCCAATTTATATAATAATAAAAATGTGAAATTATTTTTGTTTTTATTTGGGCCAGTAAATTTGCATTCGGACTCCTGAATTCTACAACATAAGAAGTCTGAATGGCTTGTGGGTCAAAAAGTTTTTCGTGAAGACTGAGCTTACTTATAGTTTTACAGATTACAGAATGACTTCAATCTGTATTGCTGATATAACAAGAATTCTGAGAGTATTGCACATAGCAATACATTGTCCCCTACCAGCTGCAAAAATCAGAGGACCTAAAATATTAGAAGTATCACCTTGCAGTGACTAGATATTAAATTACAAGTCCGGACAACCTAAAATTTGAACAAAAAATACAAGATTAAGGGCCATAACTCAGCCAACAATCATTTGACCGGAACAAAATTTGAACTTAAACTGTAACTTATCTAGATATAGCCACATACCAAATATCAAGTCAATATATCAAAGGACGTAAAAAAAAAAGTCCGGAAAACTTATAATTTGAACAAAAAATACAAGTTCAAGGGCCATAACTCAGCCAAAAATCATTCGACTGGAACGAAATTCGAACTTAAACTGTAACTCATCTAGATATAGCCACATACCAAATATCAAGTCAATATATCAAAGGACGTCAAAACAAAGTTCGGAAAACTTAAAATTTTAATGTGACGGACGGACGGACGGAACCTAAAACTATAGTCCCCTTCGGCTTCACCGATAGGGGACAAAAAATAATTCACATATATTTGATATATTATGAATGTATTATAAATATCGGCTGAATCACAATCAGGTGGGACTATTTTGTGTCACATTAGGTCAAAAATGAACTTTATCCTAGACTTTCAAGAGTTACCTCATTTGCAAGCACTGCACTTCTGGCATAATATCTGAATTTTTTTTTTAATTCATGCAGGCACATTTGAGAAATGCTCATTTATATAGCTGCAAGTAGACCTACCTACAGACTCTACACAAAGCACAATCACAGAGCTAACTTTCAATAAACTNTTTTAATGTGACGGACGGACGGACGGAACCTAAAACTATAGTCCCCTTCGGCTTCACCGATAGGGGACAAAAAATAATTCACATATATTTGATATATTATGAATGTATTATAAATATCTTTAATTGTGATTTCTGGTTTTATTTTCAGGGATTAAAGTCAGAAATACTGATTTAAAAAAAATAATTCTATAAATATATCAATATAGGCTACTGTGACTGTGGAATGTAGAATAGCAATAAAATATCTGCTCCTTTATTTTTATTTTGTTTCTATATTTAGAGTTAGATAGTCTCTTTTGTTCATTTACATCCATGTCATTTCTTACTAGAATTATTTCATTCTCTATCCAGAGTTGTCGTTCCCGCTATGCTCCAACACCTCTGTCAATGCTCATTTTACAAGATTCTTGTAAAATTTAGAAACAGTAAAAAAAAATGATTTCCCCCCCCCCCACTTCTTGGAGAACTATTTTGCAGAGGTAAAAATTAAAAACGATCACAAATCATTTTTAAGAAAGAATTGATTTGAAATGAGTGATTTATTTTCATCTTTATTGATATTTTCAATAATTAAAACAATTTTAAGTACATTTTTTTACTGTTTCTAAATTTTACAAAAATCTTGTAAAATGAGCGTTGACAGAGGTGTTGGAGCGTAGTGGGAACGATAACTCTGGATAGAGAATGTTATTTTTTTTCTGTCAAGTTTAAGTTTTAGGATAATTAGAGTTATCTTTCTTTGTTCACTGCTTAAGTTGAATTCTTATAAGGAAATCCCCATCAGAAAATGATATGAATTTAAATGAAGTTATACTTTATCCTATGTAACGATACAGCTGAAATGAAGTTTCCTCCACAAGAAAATGACATTGAATCTCCTAAAGAAACATTTTTGGAATGTCCGGTGGATTAGCATGTAGTTTTTCTGGAAAAAAAGTAAAAAATGTTTCCGCCAATCAAAGGCCAGAACGGCAAGACTAGATTTCAAATCACTCCAAAAAGTAACAACTCTTCTTCAGAATCCCTAGAGGGATACTTAGTCTGGTAACTTCAAATGAAGTAGCTTTGGATAAAAAAAAAGTAGAAAAAGTCTCATTCAATCAGAGGCTGGGGAAGCCATGTTGGATTTTGAATCACTCTGAAAAACAACACTTCTTGAAGACTTCTAGAGGAACATTTCTGACAATTTTGTTGACTTCACAGGCAGTAGTTTTGGAGGAGAAGTCGAGAACATTTTGGTAAATCAGATGCCAGGACAGCCATGTTGGATGACAGATAGATCAACAGACAGATACATCCATCATTGGAATCTGAGAGCCTCTTGTCTGGAAATGGGTAGGGTTATACAATATCCCAAATCAATACCAACCTTCATTCAATGTCAAGGATTATTGTGTTCAAAATTCAGAAGGATTTGTCGACTAGAACTTAAGTTCTTGACAGAGCAAAAGATAATATTAATTAAAAAAAAAAACCTGTAAAATTTAACAACTGGAAGTAACTTATATTTTAGGGCTTATATTTCCTGAATAAAAACTTTAAAACATGCAGTACAGTTCTAGATATTGATTTTGCCTGTAGGTCAGTAGGACCACAAAGACTAAAAATCTGTCATTTGAAAATTGTTTTTATCAAACAAGCCATGAAAGAAAAGAGATGATTGCATTGCAATATTACATAAGACTTGTTTTAAAATATTTGAAAAGAGGTTATCCAAGCATGCTATGGAAGATTTTAAGGTTTTCTAACAATGCGTTACGATATAAAATATGAGATGTAAGTGCTCACTGATGAAAAAGAGGAACCACCCCCACCCAAGGTCGAGGTAGGTTAAGTAAAGAGCACCTTGACTTGCAAAAATACAAAACTTGAAGCCAAATTTCATTCTAAGCAATAGTTTATCAAGGCGCATCTGCAATGTAGCTTCTCCTCGCCATAGCTTCCAGTTTTTATCCATCTCATAGTACAACACGACTCATTGAATTTTAGTATTTGCACTTGAGATCTCAGTATTGACCGTGCATATTGTACCAGAACATTGGCTACACTTGATCATCAACACATCACTGAGAGAACTGTTTATTATTTGCTATTTATGTACAATAAAGAAAAACCTATGAACCACAGATCAATTTTACTGATCTATTTGACAGCTTTAAACTCTTAATGATACAAAACTATTGTACGGAAATGACAAATTTCATGAACTTCACATTGCCATGCTCAATTTCACTTTAAATATTAGGCCACATTTAAAAATATGCATGTTTCCCCTCGGCCAACCCACCTTTCAAAAACAGGGTAGGTAGGTAGGTAAAAAGTTTTTTTTCCAGAATTGGTATATTGACCTTAATTTAAGTCTTGTGTGGCTGAAACTTTATATCAACCTCTTGCAGCAAGTCATTCAACAAATCTTTCCACGCTTCATCGTCGTCATATTCATACAGACGATTTCTAATAAGATCAACGGTCTTGGTTCCACATTTACAACAACATTTGTTGAGCAAACAGTGAATTTTTTAATGTCTATCCGTGGTCTCTTTTTGTAAGAGGCCATCGTCTCTACCAGTAGCAGACGAATAACGTGTTAACAAAACCATTCCCGCCATCGTATCAATAGAAGCTTTTGGTTATAGTAAAATGCAGAAACGGAAATAAAGATGTAGGAAACGGACCCGAAATTCCGGAAATAAAGAAAAACTCGGAAATTCAAATAAAAACTTTTGAGTTGGCAGGATTTTCAATGAGTCAGTCGGCCAATGGGAAACATACATATTTTTAAATGTGGCCTTAAATAAAGCAATATTCATCAATTAAAGAAATATTTAATAGTGGTACACGCAATACATCTTGGATAGAGGGTCGAGGGCTGTTGAACATAATTGTGTAAGACCATCACAGTCTAATAGGGTATCATGTGGACCACCAGTTTCTGAGTAAAATTTTATGTGATTTTTATCAAATTAAGCCCAAATGGAATAATCAGCATAAATCACTGAAAGAAAAAAAATCATAGAAAAACTCTGATATTACAAGCAAATGCTCATTTTGACTTCAAATAAAACTGAAATTGTGAAATGAAGAAATTCATATTTTTAGTAATATTAAGCTTGCATTGAGGGTGGGGCTACCACTACCAGACACGAAGTGGTTTCAGAGAAAATTTTTAAAATAAAATTTTTGGTCCAAATCAGCCGAATTTACATATTTTCATTGCCAAATATCGGGAAAACCAATAGCATCTGATATAGTTACAAATCATCAAAATGGACCTATTAAAATTTCAGCTCTATTCGTGAAAAAAATGTGGCTTTATTGGCTCTTTAGACATTTTTGACCTTTTATGTACTATTTATAGTAACAACAGCCATGTTGGATGGAGGATGAGATCATCGTTTACAATTTTATACAAGAATGTCCTATGGATCATTCAGGCCAAATTTGGTTCAAAGTGATGCCAGTGGAGATTTTTAATAGTTTACAGACGACAACATCAAACGATGACGATGGGGGACAGCAAGTGATGGAAAAAGGTCATGTGATCTTTTGAGGTCAGATGACCTAAAAATATAATCAAACCTTGCAATCATGCATCCTTTGACCTGTGTTTCTTTGATGTGTCTGTCTAAATCTTCATATGACAATATATCACCATTCCCTGTAAAATTAATGCAGTTTAAATACAGAGTCAGTGATCGTTGTTTAATGCCAGATATATTATGGCAAGTACATTACTACAGGGATTAAGATTAGCGGTCGCCCAGTCGCAAATGCGAGTAACATTTGTGTTGGGCAACATATAATATGTATAATCGTCGCCCAGTTGGCGATTGCACAATTTAATTGAGTCAGGTGCAGATCGAAGTTCCGCTGGTCGTAAGTCAACATCTTGAAATTCCCTGACAAATGATTCTCTGTATTTTGTGTGAATATTAAATGAATAAAACTGAGAACTCCCGAGTAAGTCTGATAGAACAGCCAAATTTTGGCTGTTCCCGTTATGTTGCATTCCGAGATGTTTTAGGTAAAATAGAAGGAACAGTCGCTGTTCTCATTATTGACGTTTAACATACTTCCGTGTTATTTTCACAGTAGTCATTTATGAAAAAGTTCTTGACAGAAATTTTAATAAAATATTTTTTTATTAATATATCGTTTCCGTTTTCATTGATATTTTTATGTTATATTGCTTTTTGTTTTGTTTTAATTGCCAAATCCGTAATGTTAGTCTAGTCAATTCCGTAACGTTATCGATCGTTTAACAAATTTCGTCAATTTCCGGTCATAAAATTTTTTTTTTGTCTGAAATTTTCCCTTCAGCAAATAGCAATACATATATTACCAGATAAAAATAGCTTGCAATCGACCTAGTGTTGTTATAGTGCCTAAACATTATTCATTTAATGAAAAAAAAATACTGTTACTCATCTACATTAATCATGTTAAGTTTACATGACATATTCGAAAAAATCAAAACCCTATTTCAGGAATTGGACAGGTCAGATGGAGGAACACCCAAAAAAAAAATTCTCCCCCCCAAAAAGGTCTTTTTCCAGTTCAATAAAATCACTTTCAGTTCACTCAGATTGCAGGATTTAGGGTCTAATTTTTCAAAATTTTCGTGGGGGCGGGAGGAATGCCCCCAAATCCCCCTAGCAGTTCGGATCACTTCGCGATCCTCAATCGGTGAATGTGATTTTTTCATAAAAAGTTGGGTAATTAAATTTTTGTCTGGACTACTACTTTTTTTTCCCTTGTAGCCCAGTTGGCTACTAGTCTGTAAAAGTTAATCTTAATCTCTGCACTAATTTTTAATGACCAACACTTAGGACATTAATTATGTCTGCCTGATAGCAGTCTGACCATCAATAAGCTCCAGTATCTTAGTAATGTTAAATAATGTAGAGAACTTTAATTATCGTTAAAAGCTAGATTTGCTTCAGTCGAGGATTTGGCTCCAAATTCTACTGGTAAAAGTTTTATTAGATGTTTGAAACAAAACTGGTATTTTTGGTGTTCAGTATAGATTCAAACTAGTATTGAAACAGTCTGCCATCTGTGAATGAAATCATCTGGTGTTGTCAGAAGGAATGGTTTGAGTTTACGGTGATTAACACCACTTTCAACAATATTTCAGCTATATCGTGGCGTTAAGTTTTATTGGTGGAGGAAACCGGACTATCACATAATGTTGCATCGAGTACGCCTGGCCTGAATGGGATTCGAACTCACAACATTAGTGGTGATACGCATCGATTGCATATGTAGTTGTAAATCCAACTACCATACGATCAAGGCCATGACGGCCCCTCAGAATGAATGGAGGTGATAATAATGACGGGATGAATTATGAGATGTTCACAGAACATATGTAAAATTTTTAAATACAGCCCCAGAAAGCATGATAACTAACATGTATGAAAAACTGAATGGTCTCTTTAGTACTGACTACTTTTTATATTTATATACAGTCAAACCTGTATTAAGAGGTCACTTTTGGAACAAGAAAAAGTGGTCTTGTAAGACAGGTGACCTGCAAAGAAGTTCAATTCATATGAAATTGTTTTCTATGACAGGACAACATAATGGTGATCTTTTAATACTGGTGACTGTTTAATAGATGTGACCACATGGAAAAGTTTGACTGTATAAATAACTCTTACCAAAGAGGGGCATAGGGTCACAGATGACTGCACACTGATCTATATATTGGTAGTAAGTCTTACCAAAGAGGGGCATAGGGTCACAAATGACTGCACACTGATCTATATATTGGTAGTAAGTCTTACCAAAGAGGGGCATAGGGTCACAGATGACTGCACACTGATCTATATATTCCCAGTCTGCAGATTTAGTGTATCTTTGCTCTCTTGATCTTCCATGGATCTGAAAACAATAATAAATTAGTAATAATTAGTAAATCGCAAAGAAAATTGTACTGCAGTCCCATTGCCATCTAATATAACAAAGACAATAATAGGCTTTCAGGTCATGCTTCAAATATACTTGTTTGCTGTACCGGAACAAGGGAGTGAGTGAATGATTGTTGTTTAATGCCAACTCAGTAATTTTTCAGCTACATCATGACGAGAACAAGTTAATTTTCAATGAGATGATGATGAGGTCCGCTTTGTTCTAGACCAACATGCTATGTTAGATTTTTATAGTGCTAGCTCACTGAAACAACAGTCCGCGGATAGACATATCACTCCACTCGGACACAATATTCCGATTCAGAGCCAACCAATCTTTGCTCTTTCTCCTTAATTCTGCGTGCTTAGCGGTTACAGTATTTTGCTTGTACAATAATGTGTTGAACACAGTAACATAATTTACTGTACCCACTGTAATAGGGGCATTTGTCTCATTGACAATTCTATTATGAAATGTTAACATGAAATCGAATAAAAAAATGCATGCGTTTTTCATTTCCATTAAACTTCACTAATATACCATATTAAGTTACATAATGTACTTACAGTTGCCATGGAAACTCCCCAATCACGTAATTTTGGAGCAATAAGATGAGCAATATTTTTATTGTCCATAATTCCAACCCTCATCTTTACAGTTAGGGGTATGTCTAACACAGACTTCATACTCCTGATGATCTGTTCAAACTTGTTACTTTTACCCATCAACGCACATCCCTCACCCTGTAAATAAATAAGACGGCAAACTGTAAAAAAAAATACAACAAAAAGAGACTTAAAAACTGTTGACAAATTATAATCTTTGCAACTAAGAACAAGATGTTGCATGCTATGTCGTGCTAAGAATACCCCCACTCGTTCATTTGTAAGTCGCACGGTAAACAGGAAGTAGATGTGCGGTAAACCTGGAAAGGGGAAACACGGTACAAGTCACCATGCCAAAGTCATATATCAAATATAAAATCATTTCTTCCAGTAGAAGCTGAGATAACTGTTAGGAAAGTTTTCATTACGGCATACATGAAAAATTCTAAGTCGCACGGTAAACAGGAAGTAGATGTGCAGTAAACCTGGAAAGGGGAGACACTGTAAAAGTCACCATGCAAAAGCCATATATCAAATATAAAATCATTTCTTCCAGTAGAAGCTGAGATATCTGTTACAAAAGTTTTCATTACGGCAAACATTAAAAATTCTAAGTCGCGCGGTAAACAGGAAGTAGATGTGCAGTAAACCTGGAAAGGGGAGACACGGTACAATTCACCATGCAAGAAGCTGAGATATCTGTAACGAAAGTCTTCATTACGGCAAAAATGAAAAATTATAACTGTGAGGTAAACAGGAAGTAGATGTTCGGTAAA
Organism: Gigantidas platifrons; assembly: GCA_002080005.1. Classification (NCBI taxonomy): domain Eukaryota; kingdom Metazoa; phylum Mollusca; class Bivalvia; order Mytilida; family Modiolidae; genus Gigantidas; species Gigantidas platifrons. The sequence continues at coordinate 149,260 of MJUT01054534.1, forward strand.
CCTGGAAAGGGGAGACACGGTACAAGTCACCATGACAAACCATATATCAAATATAAAATCATTTCTTCCAGTAGAAGCTGAGATATCTATTACGAAAGTGTGAACGGACGGACGGACAAGGTGATTGTAATATAGCCCCCTCTCTACGAGTGGGGGTATAATTATTCATCTAATCATTATATCTCACTGTATATGAATCATTTCTATTGGATCATGGTTATGGTGTTTAACGCCACTTTCAACTATATTTCAGCTATATCGTGGCAGTCAGTTTTATTGGTGGAGGAATTGGAGTACCCGGAGAAACCAAAGATCTGTCGCAAGTCACTGACAAACTTGATCACATCTCGTCTGAGTAGGATTCAAACTCTTAATTGTTTGTGGTGATAGACACTGATTAGATCATAGAAGTCACATGACCTTTAACAATTTCACAATTTTATATGTGTTCAGTAACAACCATATTGTCTAGCCTGAAGCTTGGGTTTCATCATGTGTGAAATGAAAATAGTGTTTTCACCCTCAACAATCCCTATTTTATTTCAACGGATGGTGTGATAGTAGTACTGTTCAATCATTAAATCACAAAGTTTATAGACGATGATGGATGGAAAAGAGGGGGGGGTAGGGTTATGGTATCTAGCACCACCTTCAACAATATTTCAGTTATATCGGTGGCCGTTGGATGAAAAGGATGAAAATTATTGTGTGGTTATTACAAATTTTTTTATTTTTTTTTAAAGATCACCTTTTTGTACAATAAATCAATAGGACAGCCACAATTCAGGTCTAGAAAGTCTGCCTCTAAATTATCGTTGATTAACTGTGAACATCTTGTCAATGTGTCAGCCCATCCTCCACAAATCTAAAAAAACAAAAACAAACAAGGCAATGTCATAATGTCCAGCATGCCCTGACCCCACATATATTAAACTGAGATCAAGTTATTAAGAAATGTAGGACGATAGGCATCCCATTTAATTGGTTTGATCCTGCCACATTTTGGTGCCTGGCCGAAGCCAAGACCTGGATTTCCAACCTCATTATGTTGTACTCTTATTTTGTGTTCGGTGAGTTAAAGTAAGAGAAGATTGTTCGTTTTGTTGATATGATGGAATTGTTGACCATCACTGTTTAATCTTTCTTTACATTTTCTCACTAATGAGACAGCACAGTTCCTATTTTTAGCCGTGTGAGATATCCTTGTCTCAACCCGTGGGTGAGATAAGAATTTCACGCTACTTTTCCCGCAAAAATGTTACGTTTCGCAAAATGTCATTGTATCAATAAAATCGCTTAAATATTTACGTTTTGTGTATTTATCTAGTCAGCCACTTATCAACTGCCCACGAAAATTAGGTTACAATAGAAACATGCATCCCTTTCATCATAAACACACACGCTTACACAAATTAAGGGGAAATAACTCTGTTTGTTTATATCGTCTGCTAAAAGTGCATAGCTGTCAAATAAAAATATCCTCTTGTTACATTAGTGAGAAAAAGAATCAAACACCTGTAAGAGGGCAAGATGGAAAAATCTCAGACACTCGCGGGAAAGATTTCTATTGGTCTCCAACTCGGACAGAAATCTTTCCCTTGGGTGTCTGAGATTTTTTCGTCTTGCCCTCTTTCCGGTGTTAGATCCTTTATATCTTATTACTACAATAATTTAACACTATATTCATGACAATATTATAGACAATAACATTTGAAGTAATAAAATTCTTTCATGTATTTGTATTATGACGTTCGTTTTTAACAATAGTCAAACCTGTATTAAGAGGACACCTTCGGGACCATGAAAAATTGACCTTATTATAAGACAGGTGACCTCTTAAGAGAGGTTCAATTTATATGAAAATTTTCTACAACACGACAAGAAAAAGATGACTGCATGGACAGGTTTAAATGTATAGTTATCCTGATGATGGTGTACTAGATCTAAAGTATAAACATCCAGTAATCCAATGAGGAGGGTTAGGGTTATGGTGATTAACGCCACTTTCAACAATATTTCAGTTATATCATGACGGTCAATTTTATTTGTGGAGGAAACCGGAGAACCCGGAGAAAGCCATCGACCTGCCGTAAGTCACTGACAAGCTTTATCACATAATGTTGTAATGAGTACACCTCGCCATGAGCATGGTTCAAACACACATTAGTGGTGATAGGCACTGATTGCATAGGTAGTTGTAAATCCAATTACCATATGATCATGACCTTGACTGCCTCTGTTTACATTAATAAAAATACTGCAAGCATTGTAAGTGATCTTAAAAATTCCAGCATTCTGAGTTAGTGATTGTTATTTAATGCCAATTCAGCAATTTTTCAGCTATATCATGATGACAGCAAGTTATTTTTCAACGAAATAATGATGAGGTCCACTTTGTTCTAGACCAATAAGCTGCTAGCTCACTGAAACAACAGTTCGTGGTGAGACATGTCGCTCCACTCGGACATATTATCCTGATTCCGAGCCAACCAGTCTTTGTTATTTCTCTCTAATGCTGCACGCTTAGCGGAGAAGCAACAAATACCAATTACCAGTCTTTGGTTTGACCTGATCGCGGCTCGAACCCAAGATCTACCGCACTCGAGGCAAGCATGCTAACCATTACGCCACCAATTCAGTTTAGCATTCTGACAAGAAATATTATCAATGTAAAGTGCACTTAAGAAAACTGTAAATTTGAAATTAGCAGCATTCAATGTTTTTTTTGCTAAATCTCTAAATTTACCTGGATACCAAAAAGATCCTCAGACTTGTGCCTTTTGAGTAATGCCCACTCTGACATTTGACCTTGTAAGATGTTGGTTGCCATGGCCATCTCACTACATGTAATGTCAGCCCCATAAGTCTTACAGATCCTTCTAAATGGAAGATTTCCCACCTATAAAATTCACACATTTTATATATACATGCAATTAAATATACCTTTAAATTAAATTGACCAAAAATGGTTGGCATTAAAAATCCAAACAAGATTACAAATCGATCATCCAGCCTAATATAATATTTCTTCTATTTTATAGAAGCATAAACTCGACGAAATCAACCAAGAATATTATGCAAAAGAGATCTTAAATACACCCCTATAGTTAAAATTAAGCTGTTTAATAAAAGATACAATGAATACATGTTGACATTAATTGAAATTAAAGCAGGTCTTCTAATTTCTTTGCTTAAATAAACTTACCGTTGTCAATGGAGCAAGGTACAATTTGTTTGAAAAGTCTATCTGAAAGAAATATATAGGTAAAAGATAAGACATTTAGTCATTATAAAAATGTAGATAAAGAATATAGTGAGCACGATGCATTTCTGGAATACTGGATATTTGATACAATATCTTACATTAAAAATATATATCATATCCTTAATATTGTATACACATTCACTTACAATGCAATTATTATTAAGGATTGGTTTCTTTTTTTAAAGTTTAGGTCTATGATGTTCAACGCCACTTTCAACAATATTTCAGTTATTTCGTGGCAGTCAGCTTTATTGGTGACGGAAACTGGAGTACAGAGAAAACCACCGACCTGTCACAAGTCACTGAAAACTTTATCACATAATGTTGCATCGAGTACAACTTGCCATGAGCGGGATTCAAACTCACAACTTTAGTGGTGATAGTCACTGATTGCAAAGGTAGTTGTAAATCCAACTACCATTAGATCATGACCACAACACACAACAGGCCCTCAAAATATATATTATGTCCTTAATATTGTATACATATTCATTTACAATGCAATTCAGGATTGGAACTTACTACATGATTCGATCAAATCCAGCAGTGATCTACAAATATTTTTAGAAAGAAGTTAAATTTCATTGGAAAAATACCAGTAAGGAATTGGAGAGAGGTGTCATTTCATGTAAATAGAAAGTATTTTAAATGATTCATTATCCATTCTTGTTAAGTCAGGAAAGATCATCCCCCTTATAAGGTGACTTTTTCATTACAGATGGGGGTGGTCTTATAAGAGAGGTAACTACAGTGCTGTATATTGTTATCTTATTTCATTAAAATGTTGTTAAAATATATTTGCAACATCAGGAAAAAACACAGCTATGTACTGATACCTGGTTTACGTACAATTTTCTTTTCCTGGTTCCGTAACATTATTGGTCCTTCTCCAGTATCACAGACTACCACATTTGCAGATCCTTGCGACGAACTAGCGCTACATCCATTTGTGTCTGCAACTAAAGTATTTGTGGATTGTGACGCTACTCTTTCCTGAGTTTTTTCCTGACACCATTTTTTTATTTGACACACATTATCATTTGCCTTTGAGAAGTCATATTTTTTCTTCCATAATTTGACCTGTAACTCTTTTTCTAACACATTCAGTGTTATTTTGTCTTTGGAGACTTTTTCAAACAATTTGGTATTAATAATATTCTCTTGTTCATCTGAAATGTGCATTTTACCAAATCGACAGGCCAGTCCATAGTGACATTTACCGAATGTTAAAAAATTATGGCATTCAGGTCCAATATCTGCTGGCTTTTTCTCCATGAACTGTTTGATATCATGACTAAATTTACATTTTTCTCCAAAACTACAAACTCTCTGGTGTAAAACAGATGGACATAGCTTATCTTCTGCTTGTATACGTTTGTTAACAGGTCTTTGTTTGTTTCTTCCCTTTAATTTTACTTTTTTCTGTGGTGATTCATTCCCATCAGCTTGATTTTGGCCTTCAGATGAATCTTTGATTTTTCCTAAAAATAGAAATACCAGGGAAATTATTACATACAAATATATGATACTTTTGTATCAATATATTATTGTTGATACCAAAAAATCTTAAAAAATTAGCCCTCATTTTCCAAATTCAGATGAACGGTTGCTGAGTTACAGTCTGTTAAAAAATGATATTTCTTCTGGAAATTTTTCCAAGATGGCCACCATTGCCAAATATTTCTGAAGGGATATATTTGAGGTGTGATATTTAAAGAATACATGATATTCTCACCAAAATATTAAAATCTAGAGAGATTGTTCTTAGCATTGTTAAACTAGAGACTCAATCCACTGAGCCTATATCGCTTACCTGGCACAAGAATGATACTGAAGCAAATTTCAAAGTGAGATAATCATTACCTTAACTGTTTTCAATATTTATGCATAAGGTAATGTTAAGTGAGAGCAGCTCTCCTTTTTGTAAATTTTCATATGGTGTATTAGCTGTGTGCAAAGTTCCACTGAAATCAGATAAATCAATTTGGAATAATAGGGGTTTAGAGATCATGTGATAATATGGCCAAGAAATATGCTCAAGTCCAATTTTCTGCCCTTTATGCAAACCTATACAAACCTTCATATTGTACAGGTTTTGATTCAAATGCAATGATCAGTTTGGGAGGAGTTGCACTTTATAAGGCAGATGGACAGTCTGACACGACAGACAGACAGACAGACAGACAGGGTGATCTCAATTGGTGCAGGAGGAGGTAAAAATTAATAATAAAAAAAATAAATAAATAAAGTTTTGTTGTTGTTTTTCCTTTGTTTTTTTTTTAACTAAACATTGTCATTTAATGAAAATTATTTTTGTATATCTTACTCAAATGATATGTTTTAAAATGTGCTGATTTCTGTTTTGCCATTCAATAATTTTTGGTATGCTCATGAAAAGAAAAGGTCACGCAAATCACAAAACTATGAAAATGAGGTCAAGGTCAAGCTATTCCTGCCACACTGACATGTACACCTTATAGTATTTTTACAGACCAAATATAGTTGACCTATGACTTGCAGTAACTGAAGAACTGACAATGATGAAAATGTGACACAAGTCACTGGACCGTGAAAATGAGGTCAAGATCAAGTGACACCTGCCAGACTGAATCTACACCTTACAATGTATTTATAGACCAAACATAGTTGACCTGTTTCTTATAGTAATTGAGAAAAAGAGCTGCTCATGAAAATGTGATGCAAGTCACTGGAACGTGAAAATGAGGTCAAGGTCTAGCAACACCTGCCAGACTGACATGTACACCTTACAATGTATTTATAGAACAATTATAGATGATCTATCTCTAACAGTAATTGAGAAACATACCTGCTCATGAAAATGTGACGCAAATTTGACGAAGTCACTGAACCGTAACAATAATTGCTCTATGCAGCAATATTTGTTGGCCGAATGGAACCAAATGAAAAAGCTTTATAGAGGATCTTACATAGATGCTTCCTGCCAAGTTTGGTTTAATTTGGCCAATCAGTTTCAGAGGAGAAAATTTTTTAACAGTAGCCAATCAGAAACAAGAATTGCCCTTGGGGCCATATTTGTTGGCGGAACGGGACAAAATGAAGCTAATTTATAGGGAACCTTCCATTTGACCCAGTTGTTTCAGAGGAGAAGATTAAAATGTGAAAAAAAGTTAACGGACGGACGACGGACGCCAAGTGATGGCAATACCTCACATGGGCCAGGTGAGCTAAAAAAAACTGACTGCCACGGTATAACTGAAATATTGTTGAAGTAGCATTAAGCACCATAAAACCAAAACCAATCAAGACCACGATGCTGGCTTCCAACACATACACAAATCTATGTCAGGCCATCCCTTAGCAAGGTATATAGTAACTCATTATCTTATGGCTAGCATCGGTGGTGTAATGGTTAGCATGCTCGCCTCGAGTGCGGTAGATCTTGGGTTCGAGCCACGCTCAGAATCAGGATAATATGTCCGAGTGGGGCGACGTGACTATCCGCGGACTGTTGTTTCAGTGAGCTAGTACTATAAAAATCAAACTAAGCCCAATACAAAGCAGACCTCATCATCATTTCGTTGAAAATTAACTTGTTCTCGTCATGATATAGCTGAAAAATTGCTGAGTTGGCGTTAAACAACAATCATTCATTCATTCCAAAATGTGGTATACTACTAAATAAGATATACATGTACATGTAATACCAGGCAATATTAACATTGATTATTTCAAGATTTGTTT
>MJUT01054534.1:179151-189180 GCA_002080005.1 Gigantidas platifrons
TAATGATATTTAATTTCATATGAAACTAACAAAACTTTAAATGATTATAAAACCAAATACCAAAATAACAGAATATCAGAATAACAGAGTAACAGAGACCTACCTATAATATTTTAAATAAAAACACATAAATTAAACAATCCAGCAGGATCTGATTTTATTGTGTTGACTGCCGTACACTGGAATTTCTCCTCTTTTTATACTCCCTGAAGAACCACTACTTTGACCCCTATCCATCCTCCACTTTTTGTTCTTACTTCTGATTTATTATCTTTCGATATTAAAAAGTTTCGTCTATATTTGTTCAAACTTTATGTTTAGATTTCATCCTTGGGTATATATATTTATTTCTTTTTAATATTGTCTTTTTTTCTAGGAACTATTTTTTCCCTAGAACTCTATAGCCAAATTTAGTAGGATGACGATTCTGACCATCATGATTTTTAATGACTCCGACTTTTATATACTATATCTTTTTCTGACACAATGTTATTCTTAGCTTAAGACTAGTTATCGTAATTGGTCAACGGCCAAACGATGATGTTTTTTTATGTTAGGCAGTGAACACAACTTATCTTGATTTTTGTATTCTGACAGATGCACAATATGATTTGGATGTTGTATATGTTGCACGTAATGCAGAAAGATCAAAATATCTTTTACTTTCTGGACAGGAAGTACAGAAATATGTTGATCCTGTTACCAAATTTTGTCATTTTTATAAAAAAAAAAGAAAAAAAAAAGAGTAAGATATTGCTTTATAAAATTATGGTAAGACCACAATCCGTTTTATCAATGGCAGATTATATGTCATCTGGTTTAGAGGTAGTTATCTCTGATAAAACACTTGATTTCGCAATTATTTGCCAAGGGTCAAAATATAAGACGACATTAAATAAGAGAATATTTCCACCATTAGACATTTTGACTTTGAACGAGTTATGTACAGCCACAAATGACTTGCTCATTCTTTTACCATTTTATTATAGATGTATTATACCCCCACTCGTAGAGAGGGGGCTATATTGCAATCACATTGTCCGTCCGTCCGTTCGTCCGTCCGTTCACACTTTAGTAACAGATATCTCAGCTTCTACTGGAAGAAATGATTTTATATTTGATATATGGCTTTGGCATGGTGACATGTACTGTGTCTCTCCTTTCCAGGTTTACCGCCCATCTACTTCCTGTTTACAGTGCGACTTAGGATTTTTCATGTTTGCCATAATGAAAACTTTCCTAACAGTTATCTCAGCTTCTACTGGAAGAAATGATTTTATATTCGATATATTGCTTTGGCATGGTGACTTGTACCGTGTCTCCCATTTCCAGGTTTACGCACATCTACTTCCTGTTTACCGTGCGACTTACAAATGTACTAGTGGGGGTATTCTTAGCACGACGTAGCGTGCAACATCTTGTATTTATTCTATGGTTGACGACTCATTTATTAAGAGGATGGTCATGGTCGTCATCGTTTGGTAGTTGGATTAACAACTACCCATGTAACCAGTGCCCATTTAGTATTACAACTGAAGTTGTGAGGTTAAAACTCGCTCATGGCAAGATGTACTCGATACAACATTACGTGATAAAGTTTGTCAGTGACTTGCGGCAGGTCGATGGTTTTTCTCCAGGTACTGCGTTTTTTCTACCAATAACACTTCACGCCACGATATAGCTGAACTATTGTTGAAAGTGGCGTTAAACACCATAACCACTAACGACTCGAACAGATATAAATTTGTTAATATATATATATATATATATATATATAACATAATCTCTTAAATTCAAATCCGGAGCTTTCGACAGGTCAAGCCGGCCTTCTTCAGCGGAACTTTATTATGCGGTAGTAACAACATTTACAATCACAATGAATAACACTAACGCATAATAAAGTTCCGCTGAAGAAGGCCGGCTTGACCTGTCGAAAGCTCCGGATTTGAATTTAAGAAATTATGTTATTTACCTCATTATGAGAGATTTTGATATATATATATATATATATATCTTACACGTGGACATCAATGGTTAATTCACTCGAATAATCATGCTTTGTCTTGAAAGTCCACAGACGTGACAACAATAGTCATAGGTCCTGTCAAGGTTAGGGAAATATTATATTTAGACTGAGGTCAGGTCATGGTATTACTTCGACTAAAACTTTACCAGTGCAGATATTTTAACAAGTGATGTTAACCCTATGTAGGACCGGATTTAGATGAAGAGAGGCCCTATTCTATTCTCCTTGCGAGCCCCTCCCAATCTCCGCCCTTGTGAATAGAGGATAAGATGAGAGTATTTTACACAAGCCTCAATGAACCCGAGGAGGATGCTTTAAATTCCGCAATTCACAATTCATCATCTAAAGAAAATTAGCCACTACATTCAAACAAATTTTATGTCTGACAACACTTGTTTTTTTGCAACTTATCTATCTCATTGTTTTTATGGAAGGACAAAATTAACACAGAAAACAATGCTTGTGTCGACTTTATTGGCCTTATTATTCTGAAATGGAGTGCAATGAAAATTACAGAAGGGTTATGGCAGCATGTATAAGAAAGGTCTATGACAATGACAAATATATTATACACCTTGACCAGAGGCCCCCTAGATGTTGAGGCCCTAGGCTGCAGCCTACCAAGCCTATAGGAAGATCAGGCATTGACTCTATGGAAGTAAATATTTTGTTCTCCTTTAATCGTCGTTTTATACTTATTGCTTGTGAAATCAGAGATAGCGAGTGAATGAGTGATTGTTGTTTAACGCCAATTCAGCAATTTTTCAGCTTTATTATGGCGAGAAAATCAGAAATAAAACTTAACAGGAGCCCAGTTGCCAGAGACTATTCAAATTTTAATTGGGTCCCTGAACATTTTCAAATTGTATCCCATATTGAATACTTCGTGTGCAAAGTCAGTTGATGTACACAACGCATTTTTGTTGACCTACTAAAAAGATTATTTTTAAGTTTTGTAAAATATCTTTATTTGTTGTTTGGCTTGGTGTTGACGTTTTACCATAGAGTAAACAGTGTGGGTACAGCTCGCCTGCCTACGTATACTGTAGCTGTACAGCAGTGTGGTTACAGCTTGTCTGTCTACGTATACTGTAGCTGTACAGTAGTGTGGTTATAGCTCGTCTACCTACGTATACTGTAGCTGTACAGCAGTGTGATTATAGCTCGTCTACCTACGTATACTGTAGCTGTACAGTAGTGTGGTTATAGCTCGTCTGTCTACGTATACTGTAGCTGTACAGCAGTGTGGTTATAGCTCGTCTGCCTACGTATACTGTAGCTGTACAGCAGTGTGGTTATAGCTCGTCTGCCTACGTATACTGTAGCTGTACAGTAGTGTGGTTATAACTCGTCTACCTACGTATAATGTAGCTGTACAACAGTGTGGTTATAGCTCGTCTACCTACGTATACTGTAGCTGTACAGTAGTGTGGTTATAGCTCGTCTACCAACGTATACTGTAGCTGTACAGCAGTGTGGTTATAGCTCGTCTACCTACGTATACTGTAGCTGTACAGCAGTGTGGTTATAGCTCATCTGCCTACGTCTACTGTAGCTGTACAACAGTGTGTTTATAGCTCGTCTGCCTACGTATACTGTAGCTGTACAGCAATCTGGTTATAGCTCGTCTACCTACGTATACTGTAGCTGTACAGCAGTGTGGTTATAGATCGTCTACCTACGTATACTGTAGCTGTACAGCAGTGTGGTTATAGCTCGTCTGCCTACGTATACTGTAGCTGTACAGCAATCTGGTTATAGCTCGTGTGTCTACGTATACTGTAGCTGTACAGCAGTGTGGTTATAGCTCGTCTACCTACGTATACTGTAGCTGTACAGCAGTGTGGTTATAGCTCGTCTGCCTACGTATACTGTACAGCAGTGTGGTTATAGCTCGTCTGTCTACGTATACTGTAGCTGTACAGCAGTGTGGTTATAGCTCGTCTGCCTACGTATACGGTAGCTGTACAGCAATCTGGTTATAGCTCGTCTGTCTACGTATACTGTAGCTGTACAGCAGTGTGGTTATAGCTCGTCTGCCTACGTATACTGTAGCTGTACATCAGTGTGGTTATAGCTCGTCTACCTACGTATACTGTAGCTGTACAGCAGTGTGGTTATAGCTCGTCTACCTACGTATACTGTAGCTGTACAGTAGTGTGGTTATAGCTCGTCTGTCTACGTATACTGTAACTGTACAGCAGTGTGGTTACAGCTTGTCTGTCTACCTATACTGTAGCTGTACAGCAGTGTGGTTATAGCTCGTGTACCTACGTATACTGTAGCTGTACAGCAGTGTGGTTATAGCTCGTCTGTCTACGTATACTGTAGCTGTACAGCAGTGTGGTTATAGCTCGTCTGCCTCGTATACTGTAGCTGTGCATACATTAAAATGCTTGATTGTATGTTTTTACTAAATTAATTGTCTAAACATGGTCCGTATTTTTCAATAAAGCAGAGAGGGAAAATAGCAATCATATTAACACAATTAAAAAGTGATATATTTGGTAATTCTAAAAAAATTCTTTGCTACAGTATTTGATAAGATGATGTATGGAGTGTCAAACATAATTGATCAAATATGTCAGACAGTTATACAAGAGCAGCAATATGAAAGGTTACGTGTCTGTTTCATTGGCTTAACGTCCATTATTTGACAGAAACCAGGAAATACAATCAATTAGATTAAAAACTATAACTTGAAATTGATTACCCACCTACATGTTATGTAAGGCAAATAACAATGCTATATACGGTATTAGAATAAAGCTATAACTCGACAAAAATATGAAGAGACTGAAGATACCACAGGGGTAATCAGAAACCGTAAATCAAAGGACAGAAAATACAATGGCCATAAGAAAAAGAACAAAAGAACAAACAAAGATCTACAAAACACTACACAGAAAACTGAAGACCCGATAACACGAACACCACTAAAAGTGGAATTTAGGACAATCACGATTTAATCCCAGCTTTATATGTAAAATATTTACGATTAAAATGAACGTGGTTGAAAAAATATAGGTCTGAAGAGAGTGTATTTGTTTGTATTAAACCAACAATATCGAATGGAACGAGTGGATGTTGCTTAACACCAAATGATCAACATTTCAGACGAGAACAAGTTAGCTTTTTGATTAGATCATGATGATGCCCGCTTAGTACTAGACCAACATGCTGTGTTCGACATTCATAGTGCTAGGTCACTGAAACAACAGTCCGCGGATAAATAGATGTGTCGCTCCGCTGGGACACATTATTCTGATTTCGAGACAACCAGTATTTGCTCCAACTCTTGAATGATGCATGATTATCGGAGAAGCAACAAATACCAAGTCTGACCCGACTGGGACTCGAACTCAAGATCTACCGCACTTGAGGCGAGCATGCTAACCATTACACTACCGATGTGATTAAAATGAGTCGAACTAATATACTCACTATATATGTATTGTAATGTGTAGTATTGTTATGTGTGTATTAAATGTATGGAAGCCTCAGGAATATCCTGACTTCTGAGGTCATATGCAAACAGGAAAATAGATTTAATATCTCGGCTTGATTATGGGAATGCCCTGTTGTATGGTGTAAATGCAAGTCTAATCACGAAGCTACAACGAATACAGAACACTTCCGCATGACTCATTACACGACGAACCAAAAGATGTGAACACATCACACCTGTTCTCATGGATTTAAACTGGTTTCCTGTTTGCTATAGAACTCAATATAAGCTACTTCTCTGTGTATTCAAAGCTTTAAATGGCCTGGCTCCTGTGTATCTGAAAGACCTTGTTACAGTGTACGAACCAGCAAGAACACTTCGTTCTGAGAACGCAATGCTTGTAGTTCAACCGAAAGTGTGAACTAAAACATATGGTGAAAGGCGTTTTGATAAGGCGGCCTCGACTTTGTGGAATAGTCTTCCCAGCAGATTTTAGACATGAACAATCCATTGAAGCCTTCAAAAAGCAGCTGAAAGCTTTACTTTTTGGTGATTTTACTTAATTTTTCTCGATACTATTTAACATTTTTATTGCTCTATATGTTGATCATCAGTATCTTACTATACATTTTATCCACACAATATCAAATTTTTATCGTTTTAAATTACTGGTCATTGTCTTAAATTTTTAACGTTTTTAATTATTGATATCATATTTTATTAATTTTTTCTCCCGACAAGTTACTTTTATCAATACTTTTAGCTTTTGTGAATGTGTAATCATAATTTATCTTTGTGTGTTTTTATTATCATTATTACTATTTTAAGTTTTGATTTGAAGTATTTACACACTTTGTGAATTTTTACTTTTCTATGTTTACCCTTGTACTTTGTTTATAGTTTTTTTTTATATAATATTTTAGTAAAGCGCTTCTAAAGAGTAATTTATATTTTATTATCTAATGCGCTATAAAAGTACTGTAATTATTATTATTATTAATATAATAAAAAGAGATGAAAAAAGAATCGAATGCGAAAGAAATGCTGCACTATGATAAAAAACAACAGCAATTGATTAAAATGTACTGTATGTATGTCATAAATATTCCATTAAAACTGGATATTGTTTTTTTACCGTTATCCGGTGGTTATCAGGTATATGTCATTCTTATCATTACTGCTACATAAAGTCGTATTGTGGGACTAGACATATTTTTATAATTATGGAAATATCACAATTTACAATAAAGATTATATAATACCGAGTAATAATCAATCTAATCTGAGATGCACATGCTTGCATTTTTTTTTATATTGGCAGAAGTCATGAAAGTAATCTCTAGGTACACGGTGGTTATTTATTAATTATTTAATAATGACTGAAGAGAAATCTCCAAATATCATCAATGTTTACTCCAAATGACTTTATTGCCGTCAATTGTCTGTGTACTATGATAATAAATTGTTATAATATCGTATGGTAGTTGGATTTACAACTACAAATGTATATCAATGCAATCAGTGCCTATCACCACTAAAGTTGATAGTTCGAATCACACCCCTGACGATGTGTACTCGATACAATATTAATGCCGCGTGCTTAGATTAGCGGAGAAGCAACAAGTACAAATATCATAGTCCCTGATTTACCCACGATCTACCACACTCGAGGCGAGCACGCTAACAATTACACCACCGATGCGGTTCGCCATCAATCGAAGATGAACAGATAAAGCAATGGCCAATAAGACAAAAGGACCAAAAGGATAAACCATGATGTACAAAACACAACACAGTTAACTAAAGATCGAGCAACACGAACCTCACTAACAACCGCGGATGATCTCGGGTGCTCCGGAAGGGTGGGCAGTTCCTGTTCCACATATGAAAACCATTGAGTTACTCTTGTTACAAACACGGTGATAAGTAACGAATGAGGAAAGAACCGGATTGTGATTACTACAAACAAAACATATCACGTGGTCATTTGTGACACAGATACCCCATAACGGTTAACCAGGTCATGGTGGCGACCGTAAAACGTACGACGTGATGACCTCAACTAATCCACTAGGAACCCTCTGTATTTAGGTTAGTAAAACGACGCAGCCGAGGCAATGAGTTGATACCTACTGTGAATATTGTTGCCTTTTATTATATGAAAGGTGATTATGATTACCCTTTGGTATCTTCAAACTCTTATTTTAATTTGATTGGCCAAGGCCTTAGCAACTTCCTATGAGCACATAAGTTTTATAATCCCATGCCTATGCAACTCATGTGAATATATATATTCCAACACTTGGCAGAGTCCCAATATATGCGTAGGTTAAGTTAATTAGGATACCAATAAAACCATAGTCGATGGCACATGAACAAATAGCATTGCAAAATTTGAACAAAAAATCAATGAATACAGATGGTGTTTAAAAAATATATAAAAACACTTAATTTGGAAGCATATTACAAAACGCTTTATGACTTTTGATTTCATTTGATATAAGGATTCATCGACCCATGAATGCTTCTTGGGGTATAAATACGAGGAGAGCTACTTGTAGTCATTGACTGTTAGTAATCCTCGTTAAATGAATAAAGAATTAAATGATTTATTTTCACTCTTATCCTGCACTTGTTCTGTTTGAACTTTTCTTGTACCTGATTTATGTAGAGCGACGGGAAAAATGGAAACAGCATGAGGGTTGAATTCATAGAGATCATCATTGAACACTATTAGAACGACGCTTGTTTCTGCTCTTCTCAGAACATTTGGCAGTTGCTTTGGATTTTTTGACATTCCAGAATAAACACAATATACGTACATTGTCGTAAATATAAAAGTCGTTTACACTCGCTGCGAAAAAGGCAGGAAAAGCTCACCATAGGATTCATTTTCTTCCTTGTTTCTAAAGCTCATACAAATAAATCTTATATTTGCCGACAATGTACGTATATTGTCTATGCAGCAATTGAAATCAAGAGTCATACATTATAACATATACAAAGTAGTATGGCAGTAAACGGCTCATTCAACCCAGCCAACATTTTGAAAAATAGGTATAAAAAGGTGAAAAGAAAAAAAAGCTGGCAGAGGTTGAATATGTTAATTGTTATATAAACTTGAATGGTGTTGTTAAATTAGTGTAAAATTGAAGGAGACATCAATGTACTCCTAGTCCACTATTAAATTTACTGCAGAAAGTGTCACGTTTTTGTGTGAGTATTGAGTAGGGTAGACTGTATTTTATAGGGCCATTGATGGGACCATATTCAGATATTCAGAAAAGTAATAGTGTTGTCTATATTAATAAATGATACACTTATTTGTAAAAATATATATTACATCAAGGATTGAAATAAATACGCTACTAAGATAGAGTAGAACATCTCTGCCATATCTCACACTAGAGGGTTTGAAGATACCAAAGGGGTAATCAGAAACCGTATATCGAAGAAGAACAGACAACACAATGGCCAAAAGAAAAAGTACAAAAGGACAAAAAACGATCTACAAAACATACATATATATAAAGCCTAATATCGAGTAACACGAATCCCACTAAAAACCGGGGGTGAACTCAGGTGCTCCGGAAGGATAAGCAGTTCCTGCTCCACTAGTGGCACCCGTCGTGTTAATCTAGTTACAAACCCGGTAATAACATAAGATATCCGTAGTTCACTTGACGTTAAACGACAATCACCCAAACTAACAACTCTCTACAAAGAGAAGTTTTAAGATAACAAAGACGTAATAAGAAGCAGTAAAACGAAGAAGGGGAGACAACACAATGACCAAAATAAGAAAGAACAAAAGGACAATGATTTACACAGTAAACCAAGAAAAGTTTGACGATACCAATGGGGTAATCAGAAGCCGTAAATCTAAGATATCAAAGGGTAATCAGAAGCCGTAAATCTAAGATACCAAAGGGTAATCAGAAGCCGTAAATCTAAGATATCAAAGGGTAACCAGAAGCCGTAAATCTAAGATACCAAAGGGTAACCAGAAGCCGTAAATCTAAGATATCAAAGGGTAACCAGAAGACGTAAATCTAAGATACCAATGGGGTAATCAGAAGCCGTAAATATAAGATACCAATGGGGTAATCAGAAGCCGTAAATCTAAGATACCAAAGGGTAATCAGAAGCCGTAAATCTAAGATACCAATGGGGTAATCAGAAGCCGTAAATCTAAGATACCAATGGGGTAATCAGACGCTGTAAATCTAAGATACCAATAGGGTAATCAGAAGCCGTACATCTAAGATACCAATGGGATAATCAGAAGCCGTACATCTAAGATACCAATGGGGTAATCAGAAGCCGTAAATCTAAGATACCAATGGGGTAATCAGAAGCCGTAAATCTAAGATACCAATGGGGTAATCAGAAGCCGTAAATCTAAGATACCAATGGGGTAATCAGAAGCCGTAAATGTAAGATACCAATGGGGTAATTAGAAGCCGTAAATTTTAGATACCAATGGGGTAATCAGAAGCCGTAAATCTAAGATACCAATGGGGTAATCAGAAGCCGTAAATCTAAGATACCAATG
>MJUT01054534.1:195620-218107 GCA_002080005.1 Gigantidas platifrons
GAGTCGTTTTAAGAACAAGGAATATTTTTTTAAAAGCTCCCCTATAGATCATCCCTATTACATTCTGGATACTTTTGACATATATCTTTTAACCAAAAAAGAGATGAAAGCGGTTGAGCAGTCATCTGTTTTAAAGTGCTTTCCTTTTCTTGTCCTGTCATAGAAATTGCATATGAATTGAGCCTCTTTTAATACTGTTAGAATGTGTTGTATTTGAATAGTTACCGGCGTCAATTGGGATTTGACAGTTGAAAATGCATTTTCAATTTCAATTCAGTATGGTGACTTTTTCGCAATATCAACTGTGGATTTGGCGGTAAACATTAGCCAATGAAAACCGTGTTATATAATAATTGTATTATAATACATGTTTGACTGTAATTCTATGTTCATTGGATGATAGGAATTATTGGAATTCGTATTGATGTTTATGGAATGTGTTCAATTCGTCTGATAAAACCATTTAACAAAAACATACTTTTATCATGGCAAGTAGTGACATTATCATTTTATCTCCTCCAGTCAATCAGGCTAACGATAAAACAACACATTATACTACTTATCTCTTGTCATCGACAGTATTTTGCTTCTCTAAATATTACTTTTGGGTTTACACAGTAGCAATTAATATCATTATCTCGACTCTTATAGGATCAGATGTAGGTAGATCGTGGGTTCGAGTCCCGGTCGGGTCAAACCAAGGACTATAAAATTGGTATTTACTGCCTCTCAGTCAAGCATTTGATCTTAAGCACTTGATAGATTGGTAAGACCCTTATTTTTGTACGGCTTTGAGATCTGAGGTTTCGTCAAAAATGACATTTTGCAAAAGGTACATCTGAAACACAGAGGATATAATCGACATAGTACAAATGAAACACCAAATATCACACAGGCACTGTATAATATGCATTTAGTATGAATTTGTAATATCGATGTGTGTCATAATTATGTTGTAAACAAAATGTATCATATTTTTGCGAGGGCCTCAAGTTAGATTAGTAAAAACTAATTGAGTTACCCTCTTGAAATAAAGTTTATTATTATTATTATTATTATTAATATTATTATTATTATTATTATGCACTAGTTCGTTCATACACCTTACAAACAGATTCGGCAACAACATATCACACACATTTTCTACATTTCCTCCATGAACGCTGACATTTAGAATTTAAAATCATTCGGATCTCTCTATTATTTTCCAAAACCGGTATACGGTTTTGATTGGTCGGTTGATTTACAATGACTAGCAGCGTGATGTCTTTAGAATTTGAGTATCGCCAAAAGAAACGATACATTAACATGTGATATGTTAATGAGATTGGTCACTGAATATAATTAAAATACACGTTAAATGACAATTGACCAATCAAATCAGATAACATTTTCGCCACGTATTTTTCTGAAAAGATACAAAAAAAGACGTTACTTAAAACACAATGTTGCACAGCTATGTAACTGCAATGCATTATAGCATATTTAATCATTTGAAATACATTTTTGATCTTGATAGCATGGCTAGTTGGCAGCCATTTTTGTTTCCTATTAATAGTGCAAAAATATGTTAGTTTAATGGTGACCCAGAATCAATGTAATGTTAAAAATATTGTTTATTTCACTTGCACAGAATAAATGACATTTGCCTGTAGGTACAGCAAAGTTTACATAAGGTATCTATCTAAATAGATTATCAGATCAATTTAGCTAAAAGATAGAATGCTCAATCGTGTATCAGGAAGAAATCAATTTAACAGTAACTGTTTAATATTTACTTTTCAAATTGATGCTCGGCTGGACAGAAAAATGTCTGAATATAAGTAGCTATATAAATTATAGCAATTTATTATTTGCCATAAGACGTAACATATATTGATGGAAACTGAACGCTAATGATTTTTTTTATAGGAATACAAATTCGCGCTCCTAATTTTATGATCATCTTTCAATATAAACAGCTGTGTTCAATTACATCATGATACACAAAATCTTTATACAGTCAATGCACAATTTGTCAAGCATTTTCATGTTGATAATATATATTTTAGCCAAACAGTAAGAAGAACTTGAAGATAGCACAGGCGCAATCAAAACACGTATATCGAAGAAGAACAAACAACACTTACACATTGGCCAAAGAAAAAGTAGAAAAGGACAAACAACGATCAACAAAACATACATATAAAACTAAAGATCGAGTAACACGAACACCATTGAAAACCGGGGTGAACTCAGTTGCTCCAGAATGATAAGCAGTTCGAATCCTTCTCCACTAGTGACACCCGTCGTGTTAATCTATTTAAAAACCCGGTAATAAGTCGTGAATGAAGAAAGTAACGGGAAGTGTTTACGACAAGTGGAACATATCCGTGATCATTTGTGACACAGATATTCCATAGTGGCCAACCAAGTCATTTCGAAGCGATGACTTCAACCTTACCAAAAGGAACCCTTGGTAAGTCATATTATGATCCGTTTCTATTAACTGTACAGTAATGCGGGTACCACCACCAGTAAAACTGACTAGTACCATGTTACTGAATTTCATTGTCGGAAGTGACGTAACTTAAACACCAATTATCAAAAGGGAAGGGTAGGGATCCCATTAACAGGTTTAACTCTCACCAGATTGGTGAAAACGAAAAAATACCACACTGTCGGAACAGTTCAAAAATCAAATATAAAAATCGCAGAAAGCGGAAAAATTTATACCCTTAACACACAACTACATGCCCGCTCTCTCTCCGTTGACTCGGACACTTTTATCTCATCAGACATTACCATAGGAAAACATGTTCCTCAGGAGAAGATAATAAACGGTCTCAACTCTTAGTGAAACGGTCGACAGGGGTATATAAATAGGACATAGTTTCACCGTTGCGCAGTACAAACCCCTCCGAAATGGTCGTCCTCTACGAATCAAATATACAAGTCGCGTTAATATCATGACGTCGACGGACCCTCTTGTCTGGAGAATGCACCGTTAACTTGCAGCAGCTTATAACGACCTATATGTTAGCCATTGTCGTTGCTTGCCCATTGCAGGCAAAATTTCCGATCTTATTGATTACATCCTATTAAATTTCCGACATTAGGTCCATCCCAGCACCACCCTTTAATTACAAGACGTATTTATGGTAAACTGACCATCCCAGCACCACCCTTTAATTACAAGATGTATTTATGGTAAACTGACCATCCCAGCACCACCCTTTAAGTACAAGATGTACTTATGGTAAACTGACCATCCCAGCACCACCCTTTAATTACAAGATGTATTTATGGTAAATTGCATGACATCATGATTAAGGCTGTAATACCGCTCATGTGAAGTTAAATAATAATCAATACATCATCCAATATGGACACAGCTGAACTTAGTAAGTTTTGATTGACTGGAATGTGTTTGTGAAAATCTCATCGGCTCCAATAGATGATCATTGCCTACACTATTGTCAGAATAGATTCCCCCCGGAATAATCATCGATATTAACAATGTCGTAAAACCATAGACACATTTGAACGGAAATGTTGAAGAAAAGAATTTATGGATAGCTGACAAAAAGTTATCTTATATTTAAAAATATTATCTGACGCTAAAAATTGCAATAGCTAGGCATAATATTTTGATTAATATTGAAACAAGAAAAGTATCTCCGAAATCACAAATCCATTGAAATTGACATTTTAAGCGATATCAAATACGGTTGCTGCTAGGAATCTTTTTCATTTGTAATTATTTTGAAAACAATTGCTCTCCTCCCTAAGGCATAGAGGTGACCCAAGCTGATTTTGGCTATCGTGTTTAGACTTTTAGATTTGGCCTTCAAATATTATGGCTTTGAGCGTACCTGATGAAGGTTATTCCAGAAACACGTCATGCGTACGAGATTTGATATTTAGGTTTTTATTTTTACACAAATTGTGTCAAAGAGCTGACTGCATAGAAAATTCTACGAATATCGCGATCATTTATGCAACCATTTGTGGCAGGTCGGTAGCTTTCTCCGGGCGCTCTGTTTTCCTGCGCCAATAAAACTGACCACCACGATATAACTGATATATCGTTGAAAGTGGCGTTACACACCATGACCCTAACCTAACCTTCTATGCAACCAACTAAAACAGGGGTTCTTAAGTATAAAATAATGCCTTCTGGTCGTTGTTCTTTATCTAAGTTATTGCATGACCCAAATTACAACGTGTCAAAATTATATACTCCTTACCGTTAAGGAAGATCTGTGTAACAAATGACCACGGATATGTTCCACTCGTCGTAAACACTTCCCGGTCCTTTCCTCATTCATGACTTACCACCTGGTTTGTAACTAGAGTAACACGACGGTTGCCACTAGTGGAGCAGGAACTATCTACCTTTCCGGAGCACCTGAGTTCACCCCCGGTTTTTAGTGGGGTTCGTGTTACTCGATCTTTAGTTTTATATGTACGTTTTGTAGATCGTTGTTTGTCCTTTTTATTTTTGGCCATTATGTTGTCTGTTCTTCTTCGATATACGAATTATGATTGCCCCTTTGGTATCTTCAAACTCTTCTAACAACAGGAACAAGAACGTATGCCATATATATATAGACTGAGTTCATAATCGTTTGGTAGGCAAGAACTACTCTATCAAAGATTAAAAATATGTTTATTAAGCATGGTTTCAAATCGGTATAAAGAATGGAACAGTTACGTATTGGTCCACCATGAGCATCACCCATCTTCTGATCTACGACTGTGTTCCCGTATAAATTGCATTATATCTAGGAATTCCGATAAAAATAATATCCTTCCCAAACAACCAAAAGTTCTTGATAAATTTAGATAATTTATTAAATAACATTGTTTTACTTTCAATCGTCCCAGAAGCATAAGAGATGAAGGCACGTGGGTGAAAGAAGAAGAGAAGCAACTGAAACTATATTACAGAGTGGACAGCGTACGTCATACATCCGGGAATATATATTTTTTTTATCGAAAACTGTATAATGGCGGAAATGTTTCAACCATCTGACAAAATAAAACTCATTTTTATATTATTTTAACAACGAACCTGTATGATAAAAGCCAGACTAAAGTATTACGGACTTGTATGGTACTATTTACATCGATAATATTCAAAAAGCTGTTGTCATTTGTCTAATCATTCCAACAATATTTCCTTTTGATGCTGGATCCAGCATAAAAAATACCCGGATGTTTGACGTACATTGTCCACCCTGTATTATCTCACTTAGCGCCGTTTGTATGCTGTACTGAGTCAAAAAAAGTCTGACCGTATTGCAGCAGTGATGCTGAATGACAAACGAGTTGGTATCTTACTATTTATACTGCGCTACGAGTAACTATGGGCTTAAGAACAAGACACAATGAAAAGAATGTTTTAATATTCTTCTTCTTTGAACAAAAAACATGGCGTGAATGTTCCCCTGGATATGGACATGTGGCGTAGCTACAAATCTAATTGAATCTAATATGTACAATCTGATCGTTTGATATTTATTTACACGGTATATGTGATTCTAAAAAATCCAAGATGGTCGTAACTGAAACATTATAGAAATAATTTTGAATTGAAATGAGAACTAATATGACAACATGGTATATAATAGTTTTTGATTGTTTCAATTGAAATCTTCTAAAAACCCAATAAACCATATACGGACGAAAGAATTGTTATGGGATTGTCCATCTTATGGTGTAGTCTACACATGATAATATTAGTTTAAGTATCTTAATAAGACATAAGTGATCTTAGCTAATTTGGTTATCGTGTATAGACTCTCTGGTTTTCTTGTTCATAAAAGACCTTTAGATTATTTGTTTTGGCCTTGAATGTATCTGGTGAAGGTTATTCCAGAAACGCGCCGTGCGCCCTTAATCTGAATTCTGCGTTTTTATAACGGTGTGGTATTTTTCAATTTGTTCTTCATTTTAATTCTTTGACATCAATGATTGTTGTTAAACAGTTGAGACAAGACATATTTCATTATTCACTCGTTAATGGAATAAAAAGCCTACTTCAAATATCGATTTAACCGTTAAGTCGCTACAGACTAAACAATATCAGTTTATGCTAAATTCCCTTTAGATCTGATCTTCAATTGTATCAGAATGATTTCATCCCAAACCAAAGTATACAGTCAATGCCTTATTTCAATGTAATTAAAGGACACCAGAGTTTGCTATTTTGGTCACATATCTATATGTAGTTCATGCGGCGTTCACGAAAAATGCTGCAATATTGTAAATGTAAAACGGATTTGTATGTATGCTCATTTATTTAATACATGGACATTCGAAGAAGAATGGGGTCTGGATTTACAGTATATTTATAGATTAATACATGGCCTTTTTCATATTGCCCTTGTTATCAGCCCTCGACTAATATCGTCCCTCGGGCCGATATAAAAAGGTCTCGGGCTGATAACAAGGGCAATATGAAAAAGGCCGTGTATTAATCTATTTATCACATATTTTGCCAGGGCAGATGGCATGTTATTGCCCTTTACAAGAGGACAGATAACATGTTATTGCCCTGGGGGCAAATAACATGCCGCAAATTATGCTTTTATTACACATGCAAACTCGGCGTTATTTCAATAAAATATGTGATAAGACAAATTATACTAGATTGGGTAAACACATGTCTTTTTTTTGTCTATATAAGCTACAGTATTGATCACCGCCATATTTAAAACAAATAAAAACGTAGAAATCCAATTTAGTGCGCATTTAAGATATTAACACATACATAGTTAAGGAAATTATATTATCTTTACGAACTGAAGAAGACATTTCTCTCCTAAAATATCTTAATTGCATTTATTCTAAGTATAATTTAATTCAATGGAAAATTTATGACAATGCATTGTATTACTATACAGAAAACGATAAACAAAAATGAACACACACTTTGTGTTTTAGAATAACATGTATTGATACAAATCTCTAGTTGATTGTAAAGGGAGGGCCTGGGTGACTCAATGAGTTAGGTAGTTGGAATACCTAACAACTCATACAAGCTTATCGCCAATGCGGCGTGGGTTCGCGCACGGCTTTGTAAATTACAAAAAGGGTACACTCGACTCGCAGCCGCAAGTGATAAAGATTACTAGTTCCTTGCCCATGGTCGGTGGTTCTCTCCGAGTACACTGGCTTCTTCCACCACTAAAACTGGCCACCATGATATAGCTGAAATATTGCTGAAGGTGAAGTTAAACACCAAAAATCAAAATCATTGGTTATAAGGGCCGCCGTGGTCGTGGCAGGTGAATTTACAACTAACTATATGTAGTCATATGCAATCAGTGCATATCATCAATAACGTTTTGAGTTCGAATAACGCTCATGGCGAGGTGCACTCGATGAAGCATTATGTGATAAAGTTGGTCAGTTACATGCGGCAGCTCATCGTGGTTTTCCAGTGTTGTTTCCAGTTTCCAGTTATCAACTGGAACAACAGTTCTCAGATTAACATGTAACTCCACTAGGGACATATTGTTCTCACTTGGAACTGTAGTGGGACCGGAAGTGGTGAAGATATAAAGCCAGCCTTAATCGGCTGAGCCAGGGAAGTACTTCTTTGGCTCAGAAGGTTAGAGCGCTGGTTGGAGGTCAACCCATTTGTCGAGGTATTTCCGGTCCCAGGTAGCACGGCTACTACAGAACCAACCATTCTTTGCTCTTACTCCCAATGCTGCTTACTTAGTGGAGAATCAACAAATATCAATTGTATTGTGTTTTGTTTGACAGATCGACGAGGTAAATAATGGTGGTACTTAAATTTGTATTACTTAAGTAGGGAAAGCAACGCTCCTAAAACGTGAAAGAGTATTAAAACAAGTCTGTCGTATTTGGACGTTGTTGGTCAGTAGCAAGGAAGATGTTTTCCATCCTATATTGCCTTACTGTCCCTTTTTCTGTGGCAATACATTGAAACCCGTCTAAAACCGAACCTCATTGGGACCAAGTTTTGTGCTCGGAATAGACAGCAGTTCTGTTTATGCATTTAAATCTACAATTAATTCCTACATTGGTGCTTTATTTAAAGTTCTGTTTATACAAGATTCTTGTTTATTGAGGGTTCGGTTTAGACAGGTTTAACCGTTTGTCCATAAGCCTATCCTAGTACTACATTTTTTGTACCTCTTTGTTTTTCATATAGCTGAAATACTGTTCACTTGACGTTAAATCACAATTAGCCAATTAAACAGCTTGTAGATCTAGAATAGAAATGAATGTCAGTGTTATTTTGACCCAAGTTTTAATTTGCAATAGTGATGTCCAACACATATATTTGGTTGTGTCTTTCTTCTTTATATGAACCCTATGTTGCCAGTTTTGCTGAATACTTCTTTTTTGATTGCCCTTCGGTTTTTTCTAGCGCTTATTGAATACTGGTAAAGACATATCGTTTAAATTAATTTCTTTATTTTATTTGAAATCTAATTAGGTCATGGAGGTCAGTTACTGAAGACGAAGTACAACGATATATATATTAGTTAATTTTTCTTATTAAGGTTGTCGTACAGACTTTTATTAAAAATGGTTCATTAATCTTGACTCTCAAAGCTAATTTAACGTAAGCGTTTGTATAGACTCTTAAAATCTTTTTGTAATTTGTCAACATTTTTGTGAAATATTACATCTCTCTCATTTCTGAACTGATTGTGTAGCAAATACTGATCTGAAATGTTTCCATAAATCAGTCAAGGTTTAACGTATCATGTACGCGTTCAGGGGCGGATCCAGGATTTCCAGTTAGGGGGGAGAGGCGCACTTCAAATTTTTTTTGGGGGGTATTTCATGTGAAAAATCACTATTTTACGCAAAAAAAAAATCATATTATTTCAAATTTTAGGGGGGGGCGCCGGGTGCCCCCCCCCCCTTCCTGGATCCGCCCCTTGCGTTGAAACGTTGATAACGAGGAAAGTGCCAGGCTTTGTATACAGATGAAGGACAGCTATAAAAACGCCTTAAACTCTAATATCTCTAACACCCACTCATAGCGAGGTGTACTCGATACAACATTATATGATCAAGTCTACCAGTGACTTACGACAGGTCGTTGGTTTTCTCCGGGTACTCCGGTTTCCTCCACCAATAAAACTGACCGCCACGATATAATTGAAATATTGTTGAAAGTGGCGTTAAAGACCAGAACCTCTAACCCCTTTGGTCTTCATGATTTTTTAAAAATATAACTGAAATACTGCTGACTTGACGTTAAACATCAATCAATGAATTAACCAATTAAACAGCTTGTATATCTAGAATAGAAATGAATGTCGAGGTTATTGTGACCCATGTATTAAACACTGGAAAACGACATATCGTTTAAATTGATTTCTGTGTTTTACTTGAAATCTAATTAGGTCATGGAGGTCAGCTACTGAAGACGAAGTACAACGATATATATATATTAGTTTTTTTTTCTTATTAAGGTTGTCGTACAGACTTTTATTAAAAATGGTTCATTAATCGTGACTCTCAAAACTAATTTAACGGAAGCGTTTGTATAGACTCTTAAAATCTTTTTGTAATTTGTCAACATTTTTGAAATATTACATCTCTCTCACTTTCGTTACTGATTGTGATTGTGTAGCAAATACTGATCTGAAATGCTTCTATAAATCAATTAAATCATGGTTTAGCTTATGTACTCGTTGAAACGTTGATAGCGAGAAAAAGCCAGGCTTTGGATATCAGTGAAGGACAGATATAAACACGCCTTTCTAACACGTAATCAGCAAGTCGTAACGTTATTTCTTTGATGCCTTTATATTTCATTGGGAAGGTGGTTGTAAACTATCTGATTAAAATAACATTATCACTTTTCACTTGAATTATTGTGAGATACGAATTAGGAAATATACATGACACCTTGATGTTTACAAGGTAAATATATTAAATTTAATATTTCACTTTAATAAATAAATAAATAAGAAAATTAAAAAATATAGAAAATATTTCTTAAAATACATATACTTAAAGATTCCGATGTATTTCCCTTTAAAGTACACGTTTATTTTTTTTCTTTATATCTTTTTCTTTATTTTTATATTTTTATTTTTACAGATTTTGTAAAATGGGAAATTATTTGGGAATTAGTTATTCATAAATCCGGTTATCATTGTGTTATTAATCGATATTGTATATTATATATGTGAAAATGTCACCATCCCACGTTATGTTATCGGACACAAATACTTTGTCTCATCATCGTCATGGCATCCATGTTAATGGACAATAACATTTATTGCCGTTTTAATACAAATATGGAGAGAGAAAAAAAACCCCTAAAAATTACGGTCAGGGCTGTCACTACCATTATGGCAACTGCCTGCCTCTGATGAAATTTTGTCAAGTATCAGTAAGCTAAAGTTAATTTCTAAATGAATCGTATTTTGAGCAGTGTACAGGCTTTTCATACACATTGGAAACCAGCTTGTATACATTATACTGTCGATATATAAGCGACTGTGGTCACTCGAGAACCAGCAATGGCTTTTTTTTAATAGAACACAAAGTACTCTACTTAAATCCAGTATTCATTGGATCTGCCTCCGTTGATATACAACCCAACCCTAGTTACGGTGCTTTAAACTAAGGCTATAAACCGAAAGCACATAATGAAACAATTATACTATTCATCATTAAAAATGAGTGCAAACATTATGTTTATTAAATGCTAGGGTGTTAATTTAGTGCACCAGTGCATCTGCATTTTACTTCTTTGATGGTGATATACCTCCGATTTAGTGTGCATGCCAAATTTAAATACAACAGAGTAGAAAATTACAAAATGCTCAATCTGTTGCTGAACCAAGCTACGTCCATCTATGTGGACCAATTTATGTACAAATATCTAGTAAAAATAAGCTAAGGCAATATATGCTTTGATGGAGACAAAATACAAATGTCACATTCAATAGCCAATCAAGTTGGATCAATTTAATGTTATATAAACCCGAGGTAGACCAAATGCCACAATCTACAACCGACAACAGACAAAGTCCTTGATTATCACAAGGAAAATAGAAGTTGATGGATAGACAAGAAATTAAGATTGTCACAGGAGAAAATATTATGTCCAATAATAAAGATTGGAAAATATTGTCACGTAACGGGACACAAACGACGAGTTCTATTTTATAATTGCGCATTAGAAGCTTCGTCCGCAAGTTGTCGTTTACGTACAAGGGGGTACCATTCTCCATAAAATAGGCACTGGTTCATATCCCACCCTAATGGTAAGTTGTGGTTTTTTGTCCCGCACAACTAGTGGACTCCTCTATAAGAGAAACTGATTCCCAATTCTATATTCGGTGTTCCCGCGGGAGACTTGGACAATCTTGCCATACTTCTCTGTCTATATGTCCTAAGGAATTCTAAGTGGAAATGAAGTAGTTATTTGGTGTAAAATTAATTAATGACAGGAATCTATTATACAACTATATACTGCTTATGAAAAATCAGTAAATAAGTGTTTTATTACACCAAAGGCAACGTATGAAATTGAAATAACATGGTAATAATAAAGATACAATAAAACTTCTAGAAATAAAGGGCTGCGCAGAGGGAAGAATAATACTACTGCAGCATGTCAACAAGGGAAAGTTGAACAAGTGTATTCTAAAAGCAAGTGTGGGCACAGTATTTACATAGCAATTTGTGGGACACAGTAATATGCTAGACTCCCTGTATTTTAGACATTTTTGTGTTGTTGCACTATCTCCGGATTTTGGACCCCCGTTAGGCTTCTTTTTGAAATACTTCTGAGAGTAATTGTTGGTGACCGGTTGGAAAACAGCGTTTTCCGATTCCATCCATATTCTTATCTTCTCCATGTAACGAAAACAGCTGACCATAGGCCTATTCCAACACCAACGTTTGCCTACGTTATTTATTGCTGGTAAGGTTGTTCACGTCATATATATTTTCTCATTTAGCGTTCAACAAAAATCAATCAATCACTATTCACATGATCAGTTTTATTCATTACTTATTATTACACG
The DNA here is from genome assembly GCA_002080005.1 of Gigantidas platifrons. NCBI lineage: Eukaryota > Metazoa > Mollusca > Bivalvia > Mytilida > Modiolidae > Gigantidas > Gigantidas platifrons. The sequence goes on from MJUT01054534.1 coordinate 207,644, forward strand.
TATCTAACTTAGGACCTTGATCTTTAAAGCACCCAAAATAAATAAATAAATAAATAAAAATCTTCATTTAGAGAGAGTAACTTATTTGAATTATACCAATTTTCAATAAGGCTCTCTGAAAACAATACATAAGTACATATCAGCAAAGTATATATAACTCAATAACATATTCACATATTTTAAATAAAATAACGCAAATGTTATATACACTCTAACACACAAGGGTTCCCCCACCGCTACTAGGTAGCGATGGCTTTATCAGACATCATGTCAAGATAATTTGTACTCTCAGTTTTAATACTTACCACATGTGTCTCATATTACATATTATCTATCTATTAGAAATTAATTACTTGTATCATATTTTTTCATTGTTTCATTTATACACAAATATTTCTCAATTATTTTTTTATTGTGTTTGACAGAGAGAACAAGTTGAAATATATTATCAGTGTATCATTTAATTATTACATATTGAACTTTAATTTTGCTATAGTATTTAGAGAAAATATATGAATTAATTACCAAGGGAAAGTATATCTCAACATAAAGAACACAGAAAAACATTATGACATTTATAATATCACAACAATTTTGGAACTTTTGGAGCACAGAACCTCTGACAAGTATATTGGAATTAAGGTGGCAGTAGGTCTCAGTTTAGGTGGTAATGATTTTCTACCTAAATTCTATGGAATCTCTTATGCAACAAAATTAAATATATTCTCAAAACATGAACAAATTTACAACAACCTTATACACATTATTACTGAAAACAATAAGATTCTTTCTGTAGACTTTAGCTCAAATGCTTACAAAGATTCATGAAACATGTCTATTGTCCAAAATTTTTGAATCCATCTAGTTTAACATATCAAGAAGTCCGTCAGATATCAATTCAGATTCCAAACCCAAAGAAAAAAGAGGTGATATGGAATCCACAGCTATGGAGGCCCCGGAATTGGTAGTAGAACAACTTTCAAACAAGAAATGTGTGCATCACAAAATATGCCCGTCTATATAAATAGGGTTTTCCCCCTTCCACATGGGAATCACGTGGCCGAGTTTGGTCAAGATCCAATATACAGAACTAAAGTTATCGTGCGTAAACGATTCTGTTGTCAAAAATTCTATTCATAGTAACAGTGACCTTGACCTTTGACCTAATGACCCCAAAATAAATAGGGTTCTTCCCCTTCCACAGGGAAATCATGTGGCCAAGTTTGGTAATGATCCGATATACAGAACTAAAGTTATTGTGCGGAAACCAGTGTGGACGCCCGCCCGCCCACCACCCGCTATACCCAATCACATAATGCGGTCCGTATCGAGACGGGCGTATAAAATTGTGTCATGTTTGATACAATACTACCTCTCTGCTAGAAATCATTCCGCACAACTTCCAGATTTTTTAACAAATGGTTGCTTAACAAAAACAAAAACTGGTGAAATTGAATATGAAAATCGGCCCTTACTGCACCTTGTCCTTTAAATGTTTCTATATATAAGTGTTGTCTTTTCAGTATTAAACATTAGCCTTTTTCTGTAAAGATAATATCACATACATGTTCATACAAATCCAGTGAAATTAAAAAATAGTAAAAGTAAGTCTAAAATTTTTATAAAGATATTTTATAATAGGAATTTGGTACAATGAAAAACAACTGAATTTATTTAAATGTGCTATCAGTATTTTTTATGCCCCCGCGACTATTGGTCGGGGGCATATTGTTTTACCCGTGTCCATCCGTCCGTGCGTCCATCCGTTCGTCACACTTAGTATGCATAGTTTGTCCGGCTAACTCCTCCTACAGTTTTTGAACTAGACCTTTTATATTTTGTAGACAGTTAGTACCTACACTGAAGGTGTGCATATTTAATGGATTTTGACTTTCAACAATTTTTTTTACTAAATTATGAATGCATGAACTTTTGCTAAATCCATATAGGATATATGGTTTGTCCGGCTAACTCCTCCTAGTTTTTGAGCTAGACCTTTTATATTTTGTAGACAGTTAGTACCAACACTGAAAGTGTGCATATTACATGGATTTTGATTTTCAACAATTTTTTACAAAATTATGCATATATGAACTTAGCCACTGACCTTTTGCAATTATAACCGCGGGGGCATTGTATGTGTCTTACAGGCACAAACACCTTTTAAAGTCTATACATAAGTTTTCTACATCATACCCGCTTACATCATATCCGATGAATAATATACCATTCCTTGAAATTAAGTTATATTGAAAATCAACTTTGGCTCTTTAAGACGTTTTCTTTGCATTATACCCCTACACATTTCCCAGAACCAAACCAAAAGTTACGGTAGTAAATTGGGTGGGGGGAGGTGGATAAGGTTGAGACGGGGGCATTCAATTTTCTACTTCTTAACTAATTTTACCTTATTTCCACCCTATATCATTATCCCAAAAATATAAAATTTGCATCAATGTGAAGGAGCAAAAACTACTCTAATAAGAAAATGGTTTGTACTAAGGTCTTAACATTTAACTTCTAATGTGCAATATGATATGTCCATGTTTCAGTAAAAGTGTGCTATATAACATGATAATAGATAAAATTGACATGAAGTCTGATAACTTGTAGAGATAACACTTTCTCAGTTTTAGTGAAAAATGGCCCTTGTGTGTAAGAGTGTATATATATATATATAAGTAAAAACTATAACACAAATTTCCCAGACGTTTCGGCCATTCCGGCCTTCTTCATTGGAAATATTTTTAACACTCTAATTTTAATTATTTTATATATATATAAAAACAGTTTATCAAACATTTAATAATTTGTAAGAGTTTTTGAATTTAAATTCAGTTTTCGAGGTCATGTCTTGTACATGTCTTGGTCTTCAAACATGAGGCTTTGAGGGCACCTGATGAAGGTTATTCCAGAAACGCGCCCGTGCGCACTAAATTTGATATTTACGTCTTTATTAACGTATTATTAATCGATCGATTGATTAAAGAGAACTGAGTAGTACTTCAAGTATATTAATGGAGAGGACAAGTGGAGGTGTGTGAGAGGGGAGGAGGTGTGGGATGGGGGTTGGGGTGAGAGTGGTAGCAACAGATAAATGCCTTCATTGCCACATAGAAAGTAGAGGTTGATGTGATGAATAGGGCAGAAATTTTAATTGACACAAGAGAAAAAGCATGTCCAGTGTGTAGGTTCAGGAAATCTTGTCATGCAACGGGACACATAAGACAACTCCTTTTTTGTTATTCTGCATTAGGAGCTTCTTCAAGATTTCTTTTGTATGCAAGGATGCTGTCATTCTCCATCAATAAGGCACTGGTTCATATTCAATCCTAATGATAAGTTGTGTTTATTTTTATCCCGCACAGCTAGTGGACTCTTCTCTCAGAGAGATTGTACCCCACAGTACAGAAATTAATTCCTATTTCTACACCTCAGGGTTCCCGTGGGAGACTTGGAAAATCTGAGTTAGCCATACTTCTGTATCTATATTTCTTAACGATTTTTAAGTAGATATGAAGTAGTTATTTGGTGTGAAATTAATTTATGACAGGAGTTTATTATACACGTATTTACTTACCATGAATAATAAGTAAATAAGTGGTTTATACTACCAAAAGTATTTTTAAGAAATAAAAGATACACAGAGCGAAACATAATATGACCGAAGCCAATGATGTCAACAAGGGAAAGTTGAAAAGGTGAATATTAAAACCAAGTGTGGACACAGTAATTTGATTGATATAACAAATTGTTGGACACAGTATTATGCTATGCTACACTATGTCATGAGTTAAATATGCCTTCCAAATATGCGAAATTTCGGGCACCTTTGAGAATTCTTAAAAATCTTGAAATAAAATTGCAAAATATTTTAATGGCTCAACAATAACCAATAAAGATGACCATTTTGCATGAAAACTGCATTAAAATTGGTGTGGAAAAAAGAAATTTCAAATATTGGAATTAGGCTTTTGTTGGCCCCTTCCGATTGAGTTTATCTCAGAAACCGTCAGAGATAGTTGAAATTTGTTGACACACTTTCGAAAGCCTTCGCCTCAATCAATTCAAAGAAGAAACACCCATCAAAATTGAATAAAAACTAAAAAATCTATATATATATATATACCTTTCACATACGCGAAATTTAGCAATTCGTGACCCTTTCATACCCCTTTTGAAATGCAATAGCACTTTTTATGGACCAACAACACACTATATATAATCATCTTAGACAAAAATGCATTAAAATGGGATGAAATGTGTTTTAATCCACCTTTTATGTCACAAAACTGTAATAGTTATATGATACTACTATGTATTTTTTCTGGAATGTATTTTCCTAAGGACTTCATTAAAGTTAAAACATCAAAATCCCATGAAGAATAAGTTTTCCATGTACAAATAACAGCAACATGCATTTTCTTGTTTGGGGTCCATGTTGCTCATCTTTTTACTTTTATGTTTTGTGGTTGTGTTTTGGTTGTCTTTGTTCTGTGTCTTGTGCCCGAGGTTGTTTATGTCTCTAGATTACCCATTCTTGATTGCTCATTCGGTTTTCTCTAATGTTCAAAATCATAATATCCAAGCAGATTATTCAAGAACTATGGTAACAATCAAACCCAAAATAGGATTGTCAATTAACTTTTCAATTACACTATAACCCTTGCTATAGTAAATCACTATTCATACGATCAGTTTTATTTCTTACTTATTAAAGGCATATATTGGGATCAGAAGTTTACCCTCATGTGGAAATTACTTGCATGATACATCACTTCAATAAAAGGGCAGGATTGGGCCCATAAAACTGGTTTGATCTTACAACTTATTATTGCTGTGCCTGTAACAAACCAGATGGGAAGGGAACGGTCATGTATATGTGTGATAGGGTATCGATTTCTTCGATTTTCCTAATAGGATTTTGGAACTGTACGGGGGGTGTTGTATGTGTTATTATATCCCGCTCCACCGGAGGGGGGATTACAGTATACTCTTTTACCTATGTCCGTCTTCCGTCTGTCTGTCCTTCCGTCCGTCCCAATATATTTTTCGTCGCATTTTTCGCAGCAACTATTGATGGCAGAACTCTGATATTTGGTCACAAGCTTCATATATGTACCCCATATCGTAGGAAGCGTTTTTGGACCCGTCACATTCCTACTTCCTGCTTGCCGACTTAGTTGGTTTTTATACACATTGAACATATATTCGGGGGTATCATAAGTGAGCATTAGCTCACAGTTCATCTTGTTTTCATTTTATTTTGAGAATTAAGTAATGTTTCACATGCGTTATGCAAATATAGCATGTAAGTAAAAATTGTCCACCACATATTAAAATGAACAAAAAATATTGTAATTCACCAATGCAATTCACAAAACTATTGTACAATAGATTTTTACGGTACACATTCTCATATTCTTTTCAATTTGCCGGTTATATTTTTATCAGAAGAACATAATTAGAAAACCAGTTCGAAATATAATTATTCTATCTCAATTTATTGAAATGCTTCATCAATTTGTAATATAGTCTCCAGTATTGCAATAATTGCTTCGTTTCCTCAAATTAAACAATACAATACCTATGTGTATCGCCCACAGTGCAACAACAATGTAGTTGCTGCCGTGTGTATTCAAAATATGAATGAATCTGGGAGACGAAATGCGGGGCATTATGATGTAAAAGAAACAGAGAATAATGTGTGGTTTTATTCCTGTATGTGACGCATTATTTGAATGGGAAGTTTTTCCTCTGTGTGACACTTTAAATTATTTCAAATTGCATAATTGATAGTTCAAACAATTTATAAAAGGTATTGATTCTCATATTATTTCCGGTTGTACCACGTACATATCCTTACAACTGCTGACTCTGGGTGTCTATGCTATTATCAATGAATGATGTCTTTACAATGTTAAATAACTCATAATCAATATTATTCAGATAAACTTTCATATGCATTATTTCAATCCACAAAAACAAAACTTTTCAGTCGATGTTACTTCCGTTTGTTTGTGAGTGTTTACAATTTTTTTTTCTTATACAAGTCTTCTATTGTATCTGTATTGTCTACTCAACATATATCCCTAATACATACAGAATTGATGAACACGCCCTCTAGTGTCAGACGATAAGGTATTTGATCTTACGATTCATGTTGATCTATAGGAGTAACATTATCTATAGCGACTGTAAAATAAGAGACAGGAACTGCTTACCACTCGAGAACATCGGGGTTCACCTTCGGTTTATGGTGGGATCCGTGTTACTTATCTTTTTAATTTTCTGTATTGTGTTGTGATTTGTTTGTCTTCTTCCTGTGTAGTCAATGTTGCCAGTGTCTCTGGATTGTCCATTATTGACTACCCCTTCGGTTTTCTCTAACGTTTATTTGTTTGTCTTCGTCCTGTGTAGTCAATGTTGCCAGTGTCTCTGGATTGTCCATTATTGACTACCCCTTCGGTTTTCTCTAACGTTTATTTGTTTAGCTTCGTCCTGTGTAGTCAATGTTGCCAGTGTCTCTGGATTGTCCATTATTGACTACCCCTTCGGGTTTCTCTAACGTTTATTTGTTTGTCTTCGTCCTGTGTAGTCAATGTTGCCAGTGTCTCTGGATTGTCCATTATTGACTACCCCTTCGGTTTTCTCTAACGTTTATTTGTTTATCTTCGTCCTGTGTAGTCAATGTTGCCAGTGTCTCTGGATTGTCCATTATTGACTACCCCTTCGGTTTTCTCTAACGTTTATTTGTTTAGCTTCGTCCTGTGTATTCAATGTTGCCAGTGTATCTGGATTTTCCATTATTGACTGCCCTTTCGGTTTTCTCTAACGTTTATTTGTTTAGCTTTGTCCTGTGTCTTATGTATCCAATGTTGCCAGTGTCTCTGGATTGTCCATTATTGACTGTCCCTTCGGTTTTCTCTAACGTTTATTTGTTTGTCTTCGTCCTGTGTATCCAATGTTGCCAGTGTCTCTGGATTGTCCATTATTGACTGTCCCTTCGGTTTTCTGTACTGTTTATTTGCTTAGCTTCGTCCTGCGTACTCAATGTTGCAAGTGTCTCTGGATTTTCCATTATTGACTGCCCCTTCGGTTTTCTCTAACGTTTATTTGTTTGTCTTCGTCCTGTGTACTCAGTGTTGTAAGTGTCTCTGGATTGTCCATTATTGACTGTCCCTTCGGTTTTCTCTAACGTTTATTTTCTCAATCAAAGACCTCTAATTGAAATAGGGACCGTCATAGTCATAGGATATATATCTACACATTGCATCACCGACGTTGATATTGCAATTATCCCCCTTTGTGATGTGACCTATATGTGTCTCGTTGCACATTGTTTTGCTATTTTCAAGGCGCACATTATTGCAAAATCTTAACCTATATGAAATGCACTTTAAATTAACATTTCTACAAATTTATTCTCAGTTGTTTTCATTTCCCTGTTTCTCCCATTAATTATTGTGATGGTCTTTCAACAGAGTGACTGTCGATCTGGCATAAATATAGTATAGATCTCTATAACGTTGTCGACAGTGCTTCTGTTGAATTATCAAACGTTATAATTTACACAGACATTTCTACTTTCTACTGAGTCTTATTGTACAATTGCTGTTGTTTTATTCTAACTTAGTGGAAGAAAGTCAACTATCATATCCAGTTTGTGTATACTTGCGTGTTCTAATTTCATATTTTTCGTCTTGCGTGAGAACCTTGAGCTTATATAGTTTCCGGAGGGGGCTTCCACTGGCTGGCCGTGGGTGTATGGAGAGGATAAAAAAAACTTGCACTTAGGTCAGAACGCAAATGAGTGTATGTATGGAGATTGTTTGCTTATCAAACTTTACGCTTAACTTTGAACAGCTTCTAATGACAAATAGCTTAACTTGCTATGAGTAGGGGTTTGTGTTTTCCATTGCAATGGGGAATGTAACGTTCCTTTCACGTAAAAGAGCAGCATCTAATGAATTGATTGATTGATTAATTGGTGCTTAACGCCAACTTTAGCAATATTTCAGCTATTTCGTGGCGTTTTTCTAATAAATAATAGCTTGGACTATGGAGTGGGCGATGGTGACCCGTCGCCAGGCAAATGTTCCAATCCTGTTCATAGACCCATTCCATTGATTTATAGTGTGCAAAGATACTTTAGGTCATATATATGGCTAATCTAATACTCCTTTGACATTAAACCATCAATACGTTTTGTAACTCAACAATTCAATAAGTGATGTTTCTTTCAATCTTTTTTTTTGCTACAACATCAAGTCGATGCATCAAAATCAAATTGTAGTTTAAAAAAAGCAAAAAAAAGGAAAAAAAAATTAGTAAAAGATTAAAAATGATTTATGATCCTTAAATTAAAGTCATAACACAGCTAGATTATATATTTATCAATGAGAAAATAATATCTTTTTAAGCGTGTCAAAAATTATTCAATTTGTATGTTAATATACTTACATTTAAATAAGATAAATAACAACAGATTCACCCAATGGATCTGATGTGAATAGATACTAGGTGGTTATTAAGAGTGAATAGATACTATTAAGAGTTAAATGTCATTTCCCGTCATGTTTCTTATCTTAAGTAAATCTTCATAAAATAAACATTAAAACGAATATACTAACATACATAATTATACGTTATTAATAAAAACGTAAATATCTAATAATGTATGGCTCACGTCGTGTTTCTGGAATAACCTTCATCAGGTACACTCAAAGCCAAAATATTTGATTTATGACTGATTGATTTTTGGTGTTTAACGCCACTTTCAACAATATTTCAACTATATCATGGCGACCAGTTTTAGTGGTGGAGGAAGCCGGGAGTACCCGGAGAGAACCACCGACCAGGGGCAAGCAACTGGTAAACTTTATCACTTGCGGCTGCGAGTCGAGTGCACCCTTTTTGTAATTTACAAAGCCGGGCGCGAACCCACGCCGTATTGGTGATATGCTTGTATGAGTTGTTAGATCCAGCGACCTAACTCATTGAGTCCCCCCCCCCCAAACTCAAAATAATTTTAAAATGTCTTTTGGAATCAAGATTATCGCTCACTAACTAAAGAGATAGTTTAGTTTTACATGTGTCTTGAGATTTGTTGATTTCACCCTTTAAACAGAGATTACAACATTCTTATTTTTTAACAGTACATAAATTGCGAACTTTTACAATGGATTAAAAAATTTCAGAGACAAATAAAGGAGAAAATGATGCATGATGGATGATATATATACATAGTTGATAATATTTTGAAAGACGGATATATATCCTGGAGATGTTTGAATAAAAAGTGCGAACTTGTTAGATCTGAATTGTGTAAATTTGACGAACGTATGATTAGAATCTAAGTCTAATTTATAAGTACATAAGGTCTATATCAGAATCACTGTATAGAGAAAGACGTAAACTTGGTCCCATCTAGTTTTTCCCTATTTCCGTTTATACACAATGCATTTTACATGTACAATGTGTATGTACACGTATTTAAAGATTGCATACTTGTATACTTGTAGTGTTATTTTTCATACTAACTAAAATAATATCCCGAGTGCTCAAAATCCTACTTTCACCTCCCATTGTGAGCAGTGACCAGGGATCACCATATAGTAACTAACATCTGGCTAACGGAAGAGGTACAGGTAAATATGCTCTTTTGAAGCAAAAAAAAAAAGAAAAAAAAAGAAAGAAAAAAAAAAGAAAAACCTCGGCGCTTTTGAATGATAAAAATCCGCGCTTTCGGAGCAATAATCCTCGATTTTGATATGCCAAGCCGTGCAATTGGTAAAACTCCCATATTATCACAATGACAATAGCCACAGCTAATACCTATAACTGTTTTGCAAATATACATATAGGAGCCCTAACACAAAAAACAAAAATATAATCACTTACACATCCACGTAAGCACATCTGACTTACATTTGTTTTAGAAAGCCTCCCAACAAATTTACAAGGACGAAAGCAGAAATAATAATATTAATAAGAAGTTTACCGATACAATAATTCTCCAATCGTTGTTTGGTAGTCTTAATTATTGGCAATACAGCATTATGTGATAGGAAGAGATTGAAGATACCAAAGGGGTAATCGGAATCCGTATATCGATGACGAACAGACAAAACAATGGTCAAAAGAAAAAGTACAAAAGGACAAACAACGATCTATAAAACATTCACATAAAACTATTTAGTAACACGAACCCCACCAAAAACCGGGGGTGAACTCATGTGCTCTGGAAGGGTAAGCAGTTCCTGCTCTACTAGTGGCAGCCGTCGTGTGAATCTGGTTGCAAACCCGATGAAAAGTCATGAATGAGGAAAGGACCGGGAACTCCTTACAAGTGGATAAAGTTTGTCAGTGACTTGAGGACATGTCTGTGGTTTTCTCCTGATAAAGTTTGTCAGTGACTTGAGGACATGTCTGTGGTTTTCTCCTGATAAAGTTTGTCAGTGA
>MJUT01054534.1:225608-239574 GCA_002080005.1 Gigantidas platifrons
TTTTTTTTTTTTTACATCTGACGTCGTCAAGGAGGCACGTGCAAGTTCGGGTTTGAGTTTCATTGGGATGTGAAACATCTCTTTTATAATCATGTGACCACTTCATAACCAATCATATTGTAACATTTCAATGAAAAACGGAAGTAATGTAATTATATGTATATGTGAGCAAGAAACTCAAAGGGTCTAAACAGAATCGACTACGGTCACCTATGCCTGAGGGAGGGGAACCTTAGTTTTGATAATAATTACAATATGCTAATAGCCAAAAAAAAAAAAAAAAAAAAAAAAAAAAAANAAAAAAACGTCTAAGATCATCCATGTCTGAGGGAGAAGAATATTAGTTTTAAAAATTGCATATACTGCTTACCTTAAACATAAATATTATATTACTTCTGTTCGTTTTATGTTTCATTAGTATTGTGGTTGTGTCTTATTCTCGTGATTTTATTTTTCATGGGAATTATTTGTACAAAGTAGTAACAGATTAGAATTACACACGCAGATTGTTCTTCTTTTAATTCACATACAATACCAAATGACCTCTCGTAAAATGTTAGTTTCTATTGTCATGCAATTCTCTGCGAGAATCATATCGTCTTTATAGGAATGACCTTGCTATCTCTTCAATACAGGAGATAAAAAGGAGGAATGACCTTGTTACCTCTTCAATATAGGAGATAATATAGGACAATCGTTGGCAATCCATCGTAAATGAAGCAAATGAAATAAGAAAATAAAATAATTTCTAGAAGTTATGGTTTTAACGTTTTATCGATGCATGTTAAAACGATGGATTAAACTCGATGAATTGTACGAGGTATATCCCTTGATTTACGTTGTGATATTACAATGTTTTAGTAGTTTTAAGTTCTAGTTGATCGTGGTTTGGATTCAAATTCATTAATCCATAGCATGAAATATAGTGATTTTCATTAAGGATAGTGACATTCATTAGTCAACATCGAAAATATCGAACATTTTCTTACATGCAAATAGCAAAAGAAGTAAATCCCCCCATTAAGTAGAGATTACATACAAGATTGACGAATTAATCCTGAAATTTACAACTCGTATTATTTCATTTCAAAACAAAATAGCGTATCTGAAATTAATAGATGTATAACTAAAAGTATTTATTTCAAAATAAAATCGCGTGTTTGCAATTGATAAATGTACAACTGAAATTTAACGAGTGTTACTTTCATTTTAAATGAAATTCAAACAATTTCCACCCATTTTCAAATATGAGATGACTGCAGACTTCAAGTCTGAAAATATTAACAGATAAAGTGACATTCAGATACAAGGACAAGCGCGAGTTTATCCTACTGCACTAGAACGTCTCGAATTGAGGACGTTTAATTAATTTGCAATGTTACATGCATATTTCTTTCTAGGTCTGACCGACTGATTGTATGATTAATGCCATCAAGCGAGCAGTATTTTGAGCTATATTCATGATGAGACCAACGTTGTTACTGATAAATCATGATGGTAAAAAGGTTAGACCTACAAAGAGGCAATGTATATTTCATATTAGTTTAGCGAAAATAAAAGGGGAATATGTTGGATCAGATCGAAAATATTGACATGCATTAGGCCACTAACACCTTATCCCTACAAACTGTTGGTCATTAAAAATGTGGGACACCCCATAATGTCCATAATAGTACATAGAAGAGCCTGCAGATATCAAAGGGGCAATCATAGGCTGTAAATCGAAGGAGAGACAACACAATGGCCAAAAATGCAGCGCCGGATTTACCTATAGGCTCGATAAAGTCTAGGGCTTCACCATTTTGGGGCTTCCGGCTAACTAAGGTGCATACATTTTTTAACACTGTTATTGAACTTTCACACTTACGTTGTCATAACGTACTGTACTTTCTAAACAACCATTACACATTTGCACTCCATTTCAGAATATTGCAGAATTTTAAACACCCCGATCATCTTCGCCGTTATTGAAATTGATTAAATACACTTAAATCTTCCTCCAGTCGTGAAGGTGGGGAATTGGGAGGGGCCTCACAAGTGGATTAGCCTAAGGCCTCTCTTCATCTAAATCTGACACTGTACAAATGGATCTACAACACACTATATAGAACACTAAATATCGAGCAACATGAACCCCACTAAAATCCGGTGTGAACTCAGGTTCTCTTGTACAAATGTATGGCATAGCTTGTGATTCCTATCAGGATTTACTTGATATAGTGCTGCTAACAAGAAGCTACGGAACCATGGGTTCCTATTGGTTAAGTTGAAGTCATCACATCGAAAGCTTGCCGTCACCATCATGACTTGGATGACCGTTATGGAATATCTGTATCACAAATGACAACATATATGTTCCACTTGTCGTAATCACTTCCCGGTTCATTCCTAATTCATGACTTATCACCGGTTTTGTAACTATATTAACACGACAGGTGCCACTAGTGGAGCAGGGACTGCTTACCCTTCCGGAGCACCTGAGCTCATTCCGGTTTTTAGTGGGATTCATGTTAATCGTTCTTTAGTTGTTTTTGTATGTTTTGTAGTTCATTGTGTGTCCGTTTGTCCGTTTTCTTTTGACCATTGTGTTTTCTGTCCTTCGATTTACAGATTCTGATTACCCCTTTGGTATCTTCAAACTCTTCTTAAGAATGTTTAACACACCGAAATATAATTTATTTGCATAGTGTATAATTGTAAAATACGATTTTAAAACTCAGGCATTGAATTGCTACCAAACTGAAACAAACATTAAATAAATCATTGTATTTTTCAGATGTAATTGGAATTTTTATATGGCGGCCATCTTTTACTATATATAAAGAATGCTGTTGAGATGGTTTGTACAGTACTGTTGTGTTTCACAGGTTAGATTACTTGTCTTTTTCTTAACAAATAAACAGTGTTGAATAACAATCTTTACAACACAACAAGACGAACCATTCCTTATGTACCATCTTTCCAACATAACAAGACGAACCGTTCCTTATTTACCATCTTTCCAGCATAATAAGACAAACCGTTCTTTATTTACCATCTTTCCATCAAAACAAGACGAACCGTTCTTTATTTACCATCTTTACAGCATAACAAGACGAACCGTTCCTTATTTACCATCTTTCCAACATAACAAGACGAACCTTTCCTTATTTACAATCTTTCCAACACAACAAGACGAAACGTTCCTTATTTACCATCTTCCCAACATAACAAGACGAACCGTTCATTATTTACAATCTTTCCAACAAAACAAGACGAAACGTTCCTTATTTACAATCTTTCCAACACAACAAGACGAAACGTTCCTTATTTACAATCTTTCCAACACAACAAGACGAAACGTTCCTTATTTACAATCTTTCCAACACAACAAGACGAAACGTACCTTATTTACAATCTGTCCAACATAACAAGACGAACCGTTCCTTATTCACAATCTGTCCAACATAACAAGACGAACCGTTCCTTATTCACATTCTGTCCAACATATCAAGTGGAACAATTCAATGCAATGGCCAAAAGATAAAGGACAAAAGGCCAAACAATGATCTACAAATATGACACAGAAAACTAAAGATCGAGCACCACTAACCCCACTAAAACTGGGATCGAACTCGGGTGCTCCGGAAGGGTACCAGTTCCTTCTCCGCATGTGGCACCCGTCGTGTGACTCTTGTTACAAACCGGTGATAAGTCATAAACGAGGAAAGAACCGGATAACCGTTACGAATAAAAAGCCAGAAGTGTTGTATGTATACTAAGTAGCTCTTTGAAGAACATGTAAACAATCCAAATGTATGATACCATTTTTGGTCGCATTTCTGGAAGTTAATTACATAGTATATTTGTTAGTATACAATGTTTATATATCAGTAATGAAATATATTATCTGTCTTTAATAATTTAGTAAAATGCTAATATTTATGGCTGGTTTTGGTTTGTTTATGGTGTTTAACCCCACTTTCAACAATATTTCAGTTATATCATGGTGGTCAGTTTTATTGGTGAAGTATACCGGAGTACTCGGAGAAAACCACCGACTAAGTCACTGACAAGCTTTATCACATAATGTTGTATCGCCATAGTGGGATTCGAACTCACAAAGTTAGTGGTGATTGACACTGATTGCATTGGTAGTTGTAAATTCAACTACCATACAATCACGTCCACTACGGTCCCTGCCAATAGTGATGTGAAGTTTTCTGATCGTAATAACGAGATGACGGTCATTGAAATCCAGAACAGACACACGTCATTTTAATTGATAGCATTAGTAACAGCAAGTACTGTGGGATATTTCTGAAGTCTGATTTGTAATAAATCGATAGGTTTTTGTATTTAGAAAGGTCTTCTTGCGGACAATTTTGTGTTTAAATTGACCTATATAGTACAAAAACAATATTGAGGGCAGAAGGATTGGAATCAAAATAATTTGACGTAAACCAGTGTAATCTGTACTTATCACCACTAAAGTTGTGAGTTCGAACTCCTGTCCATGGCGAGATGTACTCTATGCAACATTATGTGACAAAGTATAAGAGTCACTTGCGACAGGTCGGTGGTTTTCTCTGTTATCATCCACCAATAAAACTGACCGCCACGATATAACTGAAATATTGTTGAATGTGCCGTTAAACAGCACAATCATTTCGTTGATCACATCTATCCCATTGATCTTGAAATAAAGGATACCACATATATAGATACGTCTGCTTCATACCTTGACCTACACCTCGAAATTGACAGTGAGGGGCGGTTAAGAACGAAACTTTACCACAAAAGAGATGATTTCAATTTTCCCATTGTGAACTTTCCATTCATTTGTAGCAACATTCCAGCAGCACCTGCATATGGAGTATATATATCTCAGTTGATACGATATTCCAGAGCTTATGGTTCCTATCAGGATTTCCTTGATAGAGGGTTGCTGCTAACAAGGAAGCTACTGAACCAAGGGCTCCTCTTAGTTATGTTGAAGTCATCACTTCGAAAGTTTTACGGTCGCCACCACTACTTGGTTGACCGCTATGGAATATCTGTGTCACAAATGACCACGGATATGTTCCACTTGTCGTAAACACTTCCCGGTCCTTTACTCGTTCATGACTTATCACCGCGCTTCTAACTAGATTAACACGACGAGTGTCACTAGTGGAGCAGAAACTGCTTACCCTTCCGGAGCACCTGAGTTCACCCCCAGTTTTAATGGGGTTCGTGTTACTCGATCTTTAGTTTTGTATGTATGTTTTGTTGATCGTTGTTTGTCCTTTTGTACTTTTCCTTTTGGCCATTGTGTTGTCTGTTCATCTTCGATATACTGATTCTGATTACCTCCCTTTGGTATCTTCAAACTCTTCTTACACTATACCCTAAACATGAAAGCCAGCAATCAGTATGGGGTTATTTTCCAATGCATGCTAACTATTGTATGAAACACTTTCCTATAAGATTACAAATCCATACATCACGGATGGGGAGAACAAGGTTATATGTTCTTGACAATCATACGAAATTGTCGCCATAGTGTTTTATTTCTTACGTTAAAATCAACTGACAAGCAATCAATTTCAAGACAAAGCCGGAAACATAGAAGTAAAGACCTACTTGTACAATGAATTAAACCTCTCTTCAAGTCAAATTAATACCGCTATCAACGCAAAGGATGTCAACGTTGTGTTTTCTTAGACAATGACACTTATTTTGTAATACTTCGTTGGATATAACTAATGCAGATATCCATGCAAAGAAGGTCATCATTCTGTTTTCTTAGACAATAACACTCATTTTGTAATACTTCGTTTTAAATGGCTATTGATTAAGGAGAGTTTGAAGATACCAAAAGGGGTAATCGGAATCCGTACATATGATAAATTGAAAAGTTGTGTGACAATCCAATGACAAAGTATCCTGCCAATATGTCTTAAGGGTATTTCTTTAATTGATTAGCAGGAGCATATTGATATATTGTAGAGATAAATTACCATGAAAGTGTTTTGTAATGAGATCTCGCGTTATTTTATAGTAAAAGATGGGGTTGATGACATCAAAGCCAGCTGCACGTTTGAAAACCTTTTCAAATTAATGCGATGACTTACATTTTTATTAATTGAAGCTTTTCTAATATTACGACTGATTTTTCAATGAATAAAATTGTCATACAAGTATATGTTTGGAAATCTATAAAGAACAGTAACAGCATTTCATACAAATGATAACAACGGAATCTATCATAACAAAATCAATTAAAACCTTTTCAAGGAGAAATTGAATTCATTTGATACAAGTTGAAGCGATTTAATTTTCACTAAGACGTTTTAAGAATATGTAGCGTAGAAAATGGGGAAGATCGGTCTATGTGGAAAGTCATTGTGTAGAGATGGTGGATGATAGATACATGGTGGAAATTCATTTCATCCGCGTAAGATGATAAACAAGCTTACTTAGAAATAATAATAATAAAAAACAATAACAACAACAAAATCTATTTATATATTTTTCTTATTATAGATTTTTGGTGAAGTAGTATTTACTGATAGAACATGCAATTCCCGTCTCGGATCGGACAGTCCACAAGTCTATGGTCTGTTCTCGTGTGCCTGGTGTTATGACTATTTGTTTAGTCTAAAACAGAAGAGAGAATTATTTGCATCAAACGTAGTGCCATATTTGTACAATCCTTCAAAGAAACTATTGATTTCTCCCGACGTACACAACGGAACTATTGTACAAGAAGTGTGTACAACACTTACCAATGACGAATGTCAAAGATGGCAGTCATGTTGTCATAGTGCGCATGACTGTTGTGAGAGACAATTAGCAAGTCCATTGGGAGATCTAAATAAAACATGTGGACGAACATGGGACGGATGGGGATGTTGGGACGATACACAACCAGGACAACAAGTTTACATGTCATGTCCTCTGTACCTCACGTACTCTCTGCCATCTCGTAAGTAAAATATTTCAATGTCACATTTTTATCCAATATTCCAATGTTGATGCTTGAAATAACCAGGTTAATCTCTTTAGAATCCACCTCCCTAACGACTGATCAAAGACATAGTTCCCCATCTAGACGGGGAGATTAACTTGTCAAGAAAATGGCGTCTGTCACATTTCCTGTATATAAACGAAACATTGAAGTAGTTCCAAATGATCAACAGTTAGGAGTGGTCGTGGATGGTACAACGTGGTCGTGGTCGTGAACATATGGTAACTTGATTTACTACCTATGCAATCAGTGCCTATCACCACTAAAGTTGTGAGTTCGCATACCACTCATGGCGAGGTGTACCTGATTATCATAAATTAATAACATTTTATACGCTATAAATATCATCATATACTATCTTATTTTGATCAGAAGCTGGTATACATCAAACCTTTATCTCACCTGACCAAAACTTTATTTTGTGTATATTATACCACTTGTTGAAAATGCATGTGAACTATGGGATAAATGTGACATGGTTTGTTTTACATACATTCTTTTTTTTTCTTTTTTTTAAATTACAGTTCCTGAATAATGTGATTGATTAAACCTTAGATCAATCTCCCTCGGGTATATGTCACCTCAGTCCCTTTTGATTGATTGATTTTTGGTGTTTAACGCCACTTTCAACAATATTTCAGCTATATCATGGCGACCAGTTTTAGTGGTGGAGGAAGCCGGAGTACCCGGAGAGAACCACCGACCATGGGCAAGCAACTGGTATACTTTATCACTTGCGGCTGCGAGTCGAGTGCACCCTTTTTGTAATTTACAAAGCCGGGCACGAACCTCAGTCCCTTTTGACTATCCTGCTTAGGCCTGTTGGTTAATGTGTTCTCGAGGACTTTGTTTTATTATTTGGCTTCTAATCATTTGACTATGAGCATATTTGATAATGATTATTCCGGAAGCACGTCGTTTGCACTATAAATAGTTTGAAGATACCAAAGGGGTAATCAATAGACGTCATTTGAAGAAGGACAGACAATACCATGGCCAAAAGAAAAAGGGGAAAAAAAGGACAAACAAGGATCTACAAAACATTATAAAGAAAACTAAAGATCGAGCAACACGAACCCCGATGAAGATGGCGTGAATTAATGTTATCTCTAAATTAGAAATCTGCGTTTTATTTTTATCCTCATGAAATCAGGGAATGTAGAAATGTAGCTACCGCAAATAGTGCTTGAGGTACTATTAGATCTTATCCTGCATGCGCCACGCGAATAGGTTCCTCCTATTTATAGCATGCTACGCTCTTTATTCCTAAAAACTTCCTGCTTATGGACAAGCTAGAACGTTTCCTGGTTATCAACATGTTAGACAGAGGTTGAATATGCAAAATAAGTAATGGGTCATCTCATTTATTATGTCCTTTATTGTCTTTTCTGTTGTAGGTTTTCCTCGTTCAAATCCCTAAGCGCAATTTATACAATTTAGTATTTATCATAAAGAAACAAACTACCGCACTTAACAGTACATTTCAATCTTTTTCATGTAGTCATTATTTATGACCTATTTTATAGGCGAAGCGGTCAAGACATGCCAACCAAATGGAACTTGGGAGAGACGGGGTGGTATGGAATGGACAAACTATCAGCCTTGTCTGAATTTTGTTGTAAGTTCTGATTATTCGTTCTGAAAATATGAAACATCAACACACTTTGCAACGAAATATTTGCAGTAAAATAAAATTCAAGTATTTATGATGTGATTCCTCTATAGTCTAAAATTATGGGTCCGATATTCCCCAGTCATATCTACTGAAAATATATCATAATTGATCCTAATTTCATCAGTTTTAGTTCAGATTATTTTGGCTTCACACAATATACTGTAGTGATCTATATTGTTTTCCCCAATGCCTCCATCAGCTTTCTTTCTCTGTCAATTAACCGCATCGGTAGTGTACTGGTAAGTGTGCTCGTCTGGAGTGTGATATATCGTGAGTTCGGACCCCATTCGGGTCAAACCAAATTCTATAATATTGGTATTTGTTGCTTCTTCGCTAAGCACACAGTATCAAGGAGAAAGAACAAGGTCTGTTTGGCTCAGAATCAGGAAAAATTGCCGAGTTGGCGTTCAACAACAACCACTCACTCACTCCTTGGTCAATTGAACATTAATGACATCACAATCGTTGACCCAAATTTATAACTCTTTCAAGTCGCTTCCTGTGTAGTTCTTGGGATCCTTAACATATGATATTCGCGTTTTAAAACATCGAAATTGTTTATTTGAAAATAGTGTCCGAATGATAAATATGCAATATTTTAAAATCATTATTACTTAGACTAAGTTCTCCCCCTTAGGTAACCGTAGCCGATCGTGGTTATCCTATTTATATTAATTGACTTGGGAATATCCGATGAAGGTTATTCCAGAAACGCACAATGCGCATTAAATTAGATATCTACTTTTTTATTGTTAAATTATGAAGAAATATAAGGTCACGAGTCGGTAGAAGAAGAGCTTGGAGATACCAAAGGGGCAACCAGAATCTGTGTATCGAATAAGTACAGACAACACAATGGCCAAAAGAAAAATTACAAAAGGACAAACAACGATCAACAAAACATACATATAAAACTAAAGATCGAGTAACACGAACCCCACTAAAAACTGGGGGTGGACTCAGGTGCTCCGGAAGGGTAAGCAGTGCCTGCTCCAACAGTGACACCCGTCGTGTTAATATAATTACAAACCCGGTGATAAGTCATGAACGAGGAAAGTGTCGTATGTGTAGTAATTGTCGTAGGTGACTTTTGTTTGTGTGTTGGTATGGATTTCCTGTGTTGTTGTTGATATTGTTGTACAAATGTAGTTATCCTGTGGGTAGGCCTTATTGTTTTGCCTCTGGACAGGAACAGAAAATAGTTGACAAACTACTGAGTAAAAATATTAACAACTTTATTCTTTGGAAGTCACAGCGTATGTGAATTTCTCAAAGAAAAAAGTTCGGTCAGTAGTTTCGAACTATTTTCGGTGTTGTTGACCAATGGGATCTGTTGTTTGGAGATTTAAAATTGGATTAGCGTATGAACTTTGCGTATTAATTCCAAATGAGTGAATTGGTCGAAAGCGTCCCCTTAATGGGCGATTGTTAGGTTTTACCTTTAATCTCACGTTTTTGGAGATTATCTGTTTGGGTGGCACAAAGAGTCAATTAGCGCCTTTAAGCTGAATTGTTAATTTGTTTATCTCCAACAAAAGACTCTGGTCGGTCACTAATGTCAAATGATAATCCTGGATTAGAAATAGCGTTGCTGTCTAAATGTTCTTTGTGTTAGACTTTTAAATTAGCTTGTTTTACGTACACAAAGATGGGATAAAAATAAAATATAAAAATGTCACATTAAAGTAAATTACAAAGTAAATTAAGCTTCAAAATATTGATTTGTAAAAGTTTGAAATATCTTTACAAAAAGTTATATTTTAAAAATAAAAATATTTATTTTTAACAATTAATTTTGGGAGCCAAAATTACTATACGACAACCCCTACCTACTCCGGTTAGCTTTCGACTCGAAAGCTTCAAAATGATTTGGAAAATGTTATGGGAAGTGGAGTGGGCATGGTATATACATAAAAAAACCACAATAATTTCAAACAAATCTGAAAAGGAAACAAAAATAAATGAAGCAAATGTTTGTCCATATATATACAAGGAAATGTCTCTGAATTTGATGTTATATATCCACATAAAAAATGTTTCTGAATTTGATGAAAGTCTATATATATACACATAAAGAACTGTCACTTGGTGTGCAAACAAATGTCCCTGGATCTGATGTACGTCCATACATACATAGGAATAATGTCACATAGTGTGCCTTGCAATTGAATGTACTCTTTTGCATTGTAGGGTGAGATTTTCCCCTGAATAGTACTCAGTAATTTATTCTCAGGATTTTATCACTGTTGCTCTGTGTTGGAAAGATCCAAACTGTGATTAGACGTACATCATAATAGTGTAGTTTAGACATAGCTTACCCTTCAAGGATTTACCTACAAAAACAAATAAAAGAGAGAAAAAAAATAAGGATGGTGAAATGTCGGTGATTGAAAGTCTGCAGCCAACAATCTAGCACTATGCACACATAGACCAGCTATGTAGGATGGTGACAAATCCCCATCAAATTTTGATAAAGTGCAAAATTTTGCAAATTTTGAAAAAAATGCCAAAGGTTTCGAAAAGTGACTAACCTTGATTGGTAAACAATGGTCTAGGTATACCTATAACTAAGCATGAAGTGTTGTCTTGTCACAGCTAATGACATGAAATAGAGGAAGTGATTTTTAGAGACTAAACACTAGTAGTGTGCCTAAGGCTATAGTTAGGCTTCCATGGATAGGTTATGCACTTCGAGCCACTCTTGTGTATTCCCTGTGGTGATCTTCGATAAGGTCTTCATTAAAGTTTGAGTCTGGTTCCCATGATTGGGGTCTATCAAACCATTCGATGAAGAAATGGCGTTTACCATTTTCGATTCTTCCTTTGACTGTTCTTGCGAACTGGAATTTATCATGAGTGACATAATTCCCTGTAGAGTTATCATCAACAATATGCCATCTTTGGGTTCTGGAACTACAAGTACTTCTGGTTGCTTGTCGATAAGAGCCAATAACACAATTACTGGGATCCTTTTCTGTTCTCCGCCAGTTGTCGTATGTGTAGTAATTGTCGTAGGTGACTTTTGTTTGTGTGTTGGTATGGATTTCCTGTGTTGTTGTTGATATTGTTGTACAAATGTAGTTATCCTGTGGGTAGGCCTTATTGTTTTGCCTCTGGACAGGAACAGAAAATAGTTGACAAACTACTGAGTAAAAATATTAACAACTTTATTCTTTGGAAGTCACAGCGTATGTGAATTTCTCAAAGAACAAAGTTCGGTCAGTAGTTTCGAACTATTTTCGGTGTTGTTGACCAATGGGATCTGTTGTTTGGAGATTTAAAATTGGATTAGCGTATGAAATTTGCGTATTAATTCCAAATGAGTGAATTGGTCGAAAGCGTCCCCTTAATGGGCGATTGTTAGGTTTTACCTTTAATCTCACGTTTTTGGAGATTATCTGTTTGGGTGGCACAAAGAGTCAATTAGCGCCTTTAAGCTGAATTGTTAATTTGTTTATCTCCAGCAAAAGACTCTGGTCGGTCACTAATGTCAAATGATAATCCTGGATTAGAAATAGCGTTGCTATCTAAATGTTCATTGTGTTAGACATTTTAAATTAGCTTGTATTACGTACAAAAAGATGGGATAAAAATACAATATAAAAATGTCACATTAAAGTAAATTACAAAGTAAATTAAGCTTCAAAATATTGATTTGTAAAAGTTTGAAATATCTTTACAAAAAGTTATATTTTAAAAATAAAAATATTTATTTTTAACAATTAATTTTGGGAGCCAAAATTACTATACGACAAAAGGACCGGGAAGTGTTTACGACAAGTGGAACATATCCGTGCCAGACTCGTTAATAAAATATCATATTTCAGTATTGTTTGCGGATATGTTATAATCATAAGCACATCTGTAGCCATGGCAACATTTCATGAAATATGTTTTTCTTAGCTAATGCATGAAAATAAAGATTAAAGTCTCAAACGAAAGAAATAATTGTTTTCGTGCATTAGTAGCATTAGTTTCTTTTAGTATGATTTAAAAGCGAAGCTTTTCATTTTTTTTTTTATTAAATAGCTTATATATTGGAGATAATTGTTGCTGGAAACCTTCGAATATGTAAATAAACGAGAGAAACCCGAAGGGCAATCAAGAATGGACAATCCAAAGAAATTGGGTATACAAGACACAGGACAAAGACAAACAAAACACAAGCATATTATAGTTATGCTCAATATTATTCTTTCATGTTAATTGATATTTTTCGTCAGACATATAAATGATACAATTATCCTTCAAGTGACAACGTATTTATTTATTTCTATTTTAGGAGTTGAAAACATCTATATTTGTTGGCCTTGGGTGTAGTATTGCTAGCATTATAGTCTTGTTTCCTGCCATACTAATTTTCCAAAGATATCAGTAAGTTTTTTTCTGGTTTTTTTTTTGGGGTGTTTTTATCGTTTTCAGTTTTATGTCGAGTTAAAAAAATAACACAGAATGACACTATTATAATAGTAAAGTGAATAAAGAAAAGATGCCACGCCATCGGAACAGTGCTATAGAACTAACAGACAAAATACTATACGGTCGGAACAGAGCAATATAACTAACAGATAAAATATTACACGGTCGGAACAGAGCAATATAACTAACAGATAAAATATTACACGGTCGGAACAGAGCAATATAACTAACAGACAAAATACTATACGGTCGGAACAGAGCGATAAAACTAACAGATAAAATATTACACGTTCGGAACAGAGCAATATAACTAACAGACAAAATACTATACGGTCGGAACAGAGCGATAAAACTAACAGATAAAATACTATACGGTCGGAACAGAGCAATATAACTAACAGACAAAATACTATACGGTCGGAACAGAGCAATATAACTAACAGACAAAATATTACACGTTCGGAACAGAGCAATATAACTAACAGATAAAATATTACACGTTCGGAACAGAGCAATATAACTAACAGATAAAATATTACACGTTCGGAACAGAGCAATAGAACTAACAGATAAAATATTACACGGTCGGAACAGAGCAATAAAACTAACAGATAAAATATTACACGGTCGGAATAAATAAATAAATAAATAAATAAATAAAACAAAAGACAAAATACCACACCAGAGGAACAGTTTAATGAAACTACATGTAATAGGATATCTAGATACGAAAACGATAACAAAATATAAAGAAATGGAACAATAAAGGGAATTTATTGAAAATATTGATGTAAACAGCAGGTTAGTTTAAAGAGGGGGAGGGGTGCTAGTTGTGTGATACGAGAACATTATGACCATGTTCAACAATTTTTGTCAGAGGG
>MJUT01054534.1:244276-343927 GCA_002080005.1 Gigantidas platifrons
TTGGTATCTTTTGGCCATTGTGTTGTCTGTTCTTCTTCGATATACAGATTCTGATTGCCCCATTGGTATTTTTTGGCCATTGTGTTGTCTGTTCTTCTTCGATATACAGATTCTGATTGCTTCATTGGTATCTTTTGGCCATTGTGTTGTCTGTTCTTCTTCGATATACGGATGATTCTGATTGCTCCATTGGTATCTTTTGGCCATTGTGTTGTCTGTTCTTCTTCGATATACGGATTCTGATTACCTCTTTGATGTCTTCAAACTCTTCTTATTCGTACAATCAGTTTAGAAAAATTATTTCGCAACCCAAAGTGATTTCAGATTTGTTTTTATCTTATTCCAACCGTCCAATCTTGACCATTCATACAGCAAACAGTTACCTTTCCCTCCTACGACAATGCTGAACAAATTTCGGTCAAATCATTCTGTCATTGGTAAGTGAGGGATTGTCGTTTAATACCAAATTTGCTACATTGGCGAGAAAAGTTAAGATACCAAAGAGGTAATCAGAATTCGTTAATCGGATGACAGACAATACAATGTCCAAAAGAAAAAAAATACAAAAGGACAAACAACGATCTACAAAACACCACACACAAAAAACTAAAGATCGAGCAACACGAACCCCACTAAAAACCGGTGCTCCTGAAGGGTAAGCAGTTCCTGCTCCACTAGTGGCACCCGTCGTGTTACTATAGAATGTTAGCTGCGTAAGTACACATACCTATAGGGGTATGTTTTTCTAGGGACTTCATGGGTTTGATTACTAACAAAATTCCCCGAAACCAAGTCCTTGACAAATTGACATTGGACATGGACCACGGACACAAAATGAGTGCAACTTATTGCATATCATATATGAACATATAAGAGGATCTTAATAACCAGACATACTGTTTTTGTTGGACATACTTGTATAATTAAAATATTTGAATGAATAAAGGTTCATCTAACCATTTAACAATTCACTCACCGCTGAAACCGCAATGCATCCGATTACAGGTTTAAACTCGCCGGTCTTACTCGATATAGGCAAAGGTTTAGGGTTATGGTGTTTAACGTCACTTTCATCAATATTTCTGTTATATCGTGTTGGTCAATTTTATGGGTGCCGCAAGTCACAGACAAACTTTATCACATAGTTGTATCGAGTACACCTCTCCATGAGCAGGATTCGAACTCATAACATTTGTAGTGATATGTACTGATTACATAGGTAATTGTAAATCCAACAACAACGCTATCACGACCACGATGGCCCCTCCGTACTCAATTTTGAATGTCGGTGGTTTTCTAAGTAAAGTCATGTATCCTCCACACATTTAACCTACCACCATCATATAACTGAAATAATGTTTTAGGTGGGGTTAAGCACCAATGATCTATCGCAACACATTATATTGTTGATTTCTGTTTCAGCTGTGCCTTTCACGACGACACTCGTGTATGCAATTTTACGGGCTGTGTATGCAAATGAAAGGTAACATTATAAGGTCATTTATTATACATTATCCAATGCATAATCGTGGAGATGATATCAATTATAAGAAAAGTTTATACGAAAGGAATAATCAGAAGCCGTGATTTTAAGAAAGACAGACAATACAATGGTCAAAAGAAAAAGAAGAAAAGGAGAAACAATGATCTACAACACACTACACAGAAAACTAAAGATTGAGCAACACGAACCACACTACAAACCGGGCATGAACCCAGGGATTCCGGAACGGTAAGCAGTTACTGCTCCACATGTAGCACTTGTGGAGCTATAATGACTGATGACAAAAATCAGCACCAATAGGATTTGCTATAAACACCAAAATACAAAAAGTAAATAGTGAATTCTGTATTTCGGAAAGTTAGCTATATTATCATGAAAAATACCATGATGATCGTATAGTACAAAATAATTACAAAACTACACCAGCGAAGCATAAAGTCCTTAATTAAAAAACAAACAAGAGAACACAACAAAGCCTTCACACAATACAAAGACCGAAATAATCTGCTGACAACTACCAAAGTCTTCTTACCCTAAATATACACACACAGTATGCTGAGTTTATGTACAAGATAATCCGCCATAAGAATAAAATCGGATCAACGTGGGAAAGTACCTTACTCTAATTATATACATCTAGCATGCATTACCGAGTTTATTTGCAAGATACTCAGATATCAGAATACTACAATGTAAAGATGTTCAATTTTATATCGGGGCCCGGGTGGCTCAATGAGTTAGGTAGTTGGATCTAACAACTCATACAAGCCTATCACCAATACGGCGTGGGTTCGCGCCCGGCTTTGTAAATTGCAAAACAGATGCACTCGACTCTCAGCCGCAAGTGATAAAGTTTACCAGTTGCTTGCCCATGGTCGGTGGTTCTCTACGGGGACTCCGGCTTCTTCCACAACTAAAACTGGTCGCCATGATATAGCTGAAATATTGCTGAAAGTGGCGTTAAAACACCAAAAATCAATTTAATATCGCATCAACGTCGACAAACCTCTTTGTCCTAAATATACAGATCTATAGCATGCATTACCTAGTTTATTTAGAAGATACTCAAACATAAGTCGAATACAATGAAAAGGTATTCAATTTAATATCACATCAACTGAACGGATACACCCTAAGTGCTTGTTTGACAATGAATATCGTTACTACGTCTTTTAAAAAAAACCTACTACAAAAGTACAGGAACAAAGCTGTCTTACACAGTGAATTACGTAATGTAGCATTAATGTTTGATTTTTATTGATTTTGAAGTTTTTATCTTTTAATAGCTGCTGGTCCATTAGTTACAATCATTTTGAATGGATATTTGACGTTCCAAACCTTGGCTGTCTAGTTGTAAGTGCTGCTGTACTTCATACATTTATTTTTTGTTGCTTGAGCAGGAAAACATATTAACGTTACTGTCATTAGTCTTTTTTAATCGTTATTCTAATATTTTAGTGTGAAACAAAAACTGAGTTTGGAATTCAATTTGAAAGTTTTAATAGCAAATGTAGCATTTAAACTCGAACTAAGTTCTGCTTACTATTACATTACAAATCAATAATACACCATCTAAAAAGTGAACAAATTCAACCGAAAATTCGCAAAAAGGAGAGGCAAAACCGAAATTCCTAAACAAAATATAGATGACCGCTTAATCTCCTGATCTAGTACAGGCCATTCAATAAAACGTGGCAGGGTTAAATTAGTCTTATATGTGATTTGATATCCGGTTATCATTCACAAGATTAATTGTTGATTGCTTAATGTCCGGGCCGGAAACATTTCTTGCATATTCGAGAACAAGTTCAACAATAAGGGTAATAACAAAATTACCGAACACCGAGGCACCTTCTAAAGGTAAAGGCAAAACTTATAAATCAACAGACAAAATCAGTCAACAACCGAACACCGAGGCATCTTCTAAAGGGAAAGGCAAAACTTATAAATCAACAGACAAAATCAGTCAACAACCGAACACCGAGGCATCTTCTAAAGGGAAAGGCAAAACTCATAAATCAACAAACAGACAAAATCAGTCAACAACCGAACACCGAGGCATCTTCTAAAGGGAAAGGCAAAACTTATAAATCAATAAACAGACAAAATCAGTCAACAACCGAACACCGAGGCATCTTCTAAAGGGAAAGGCAAAACTTATAAATCAATAAACAGACAAAATCAGTCAACAACCGAACACTGAGGCATCTTCTAAAGGGAAAGGCAAAACTTATAAATCAATAAACAGACAAAATCAGTCAACAACCGAAAAACTGGGAAAACCGCAATGGCCCTGACTTGGTACAGGCATTTCTAAAGAAATGGTGGGTTGAATCAGAATTTACGGTGCCAAACCTCCCGCTTTCATTACGGTTCAAATATCTAACACATAAAAACTGCACGAATTACTAGTCGTTGGTCTAAAGATGACATCTATAACTAAACGAGTGCTAAAGCAATAGTCGATTGAAGACCCCACAATTAGAAGCAAATTACGAAAAAACATTCGTTAAAGTAATGTTTGGTCAGATAACTTTTATGATAGAAAAGAAAAAAAACAATGAAATAGAAACATTGCTGTAATGGACTACACTAATGATATTTCTTACGTTTTTACTTTAAATAGGCGAATTTAATATTTCTGTGTAATATTTTGAGGATATTACTCACACAGATGCAGTCACACCCTAATGAACCCAGTAATTTTAGGTTTGTATTCATATGTTTTTAACATCTGCTAACTTATATGATGAACGTATGGAAAACACGAATTCTTACGTTCATGGACATTTTTGATCTAAGACATTATAATTCCAACGCTTTATTGAACATTGGGTCCCATAGAAGACAGCATCTTGTCTGCTATGGGGTCGGTCTACATTGGAATTATGAATATATCATAGTGAAAACCATGTTGAAAATGACATTGACTTTACACAAATGTTCTAAATTATATCTATCTTTCATTATTTTCGAGACAAATAGGTTCTTCCATTCGACCAGAAAAAAGTCTTTAATTTGTGTCTAGGTGTAATGTTGGACACGACAGTCTATCATGTTCATTTACATCCATATCCTTTCTTACTACAAAGTGTTCCTTTACTTTATATGTGTCTGAGTGTAATGTTGGATAGTGGCTCATGTTCATTTACATCCACATCCTTTCTTACTACAAACTGTTCCTTGACTTTAATATGTGTCCAAGTGTAATGTTGTATGGTGGATCATGTTCATTTACATCCATAATGTGTCTGAGTGTAATGTTGGATAGTGGGGTGAGCCCACTATCCAACATTACACTCAGACACATTATGGATGTAAATGAACATGATCCACCATCCAACATTACCCTTGGACACACATTAAAGTAAAAGAACAGTTTGTAGTAAGAAATGATGTGGATGTAAATGAACATCATTTACATCCACATCCTTTCTTACTAATTTATATATATTTCACCCATGTCTGAAATTCATCATTTATTAAACCTACATCTCACTCGAGAAAAGACCGAGATTTTCCTCACATTTGTTAAATTTGTTGCCATTTTTTTAAGTACGTTCCAAAATAGTTCGCGGAAGTGAGCGTGGCTTAATGGTTGTGAGCTTCATTGACTGGCAAGGTTTCAATTTCGATGTCCCGTTTCAACCATTTGACCAGACACATGGCGCTTCTTAAATGAAATGCACACACAATGTATATATGTTTTGTAACGGAAATGAAACGATTGACATTCTTAACTATGGTTCACTGATAATCAGACATGCATGTTGTACTATGGCATTTGCATTTGGATTCAACAAAGTTTTAAAAGCTGGTTTATTAGGTATGTTACAAAATCAATTCCAGATAATATACCATGGTTTTCTACAGAAACTTTTTTTAAGCTGAATGGTCCTCAAAAACATCAAAGGAAAAAAAGGTCTTTCATGTTACAATTATTCTTGCACTTTATGTTATCTCTATGTTTGCACTGTGTTCTTTTATCTGTAGTGTAAACACTTTACATTATTTGATAATTATTTCTGATTTAACCGTACTTTTATTGATGTACTCTCACAAACTTCTGTAGTTTATATTACATGTTTTCTTTTCAGAAAAGCTGTCAAAGCCATGTTTGTATTAATACCATTATTTGGTGTACAGTTGTTTGTTACTATATATAGAATCCCGACGTCATCACCCGGT
Organism: Gigantidas platifrons; assembly: GCA_002080005.1. Taxonomy (NCBI): domain Eukaryota; kingdom Metazoa; phylum Mollusca; class Bivalvia; order Mytilida; family Modiolidae; genus Gigantidas; species Gigantidas platifrons. The sequence continues at coordinate 249,969 of MJUT01054534.1, forward strand.
GGATTAGAATATGAAAGATTTTCAATTGTAATAAATAATCTTCAGGTATTAAAATAAACAGCTAAACATTGTTGTACTATCAAAAAATGGAAAAAATAACTATCTTACCCAATTTGGTGTCCGCCATCTTGAGATAATGGTAACTTATGTTACACTCAACTGTTTAACACCAGTCAATATTGAACTAATACAAATGGTCATTTGTTCTGATCTGATTGGTGTATTACGACTTGACATTACACAAAACATAAGAATTAGCTACATGAAATCATTTTGTTGGTTCACGGTAAATACACCACAGTTTTATTTTTAAACTCGCGAGGGCGCAGGCCAAGCGGGTTTATAAATAAAACTGTGGTGTCATTTGGCGAAAACCAAGTAAACCCTATTAGGTAAATATAGTGTACAATAGTTGCAGATTAGTAATTATATATAAAAATGAAAAATAGGCCTGAATATCGAATGTACTACAAAGTTGTCATTGCACTTTGTTGATCCCACAAAAATACCTCTTGATTTGTAGGATTATGATTTTGATGCATTGCAAACAATTGACCATGTCAAATTCTGGCGATTTTTACTTTCTTATATTTGCAGACAATTTGACCATGTCAAATTCTGGTGATTTGTACGATTTTGACTTTGGTATATTTGCAGACAACTTGACCATGTCCAATCTTGGCGATTTGTACGATTTTGACTTTGGTATATTTGCAGACAATTTGACCATGTCAAATTCTGGTGATTTGTACGATTTTGACTTTGGCATATTTGCAGACAATTTGACTATGTCCAAACTAGGCCATTTGTACGAATTTGATCCTAACGAGTAACTTATAATATTTGAAAATAGTCCTGATAATGTCTCCGGTTTATTGCCACAGAAGGAGTCTACTAATATGATAAAAAGCACAAAAACCTCGTTTTGGACATGAAATGTATAATATTCTTTTTCTACCAATGAGAGGAAAGTCTTGTGGGGAAATTGCCTATCGTAAATATTAATAGTTTGATTTTGTTTTATATTCAACGGAAGCAAAGATATACTGTTAAAGCAATGTTGGTGTATGTAACTGCCGAAGCTAAATTGTGATCCATACATGGTTTTGCATCCATTGCAATTAAATTTTTTGTTATCCATATATTTTCCCATTTCTTGAGCAGAGCAGACTTAAATAGCAACGGATTTATATTGTTTCATAATTCGACACGTCATGAAAAACTAACGTTTCCACCAGGTGAAACATATGCAAGCTCCAAGAGTTTATACTTTCTACTATCATTAACCCTGAACTGCATGGTCTCGACTGAACCAACCGCAATCAAGATAGTAAAGTGTGTTTGAAATATATACACCACACTTTAAATAAAGAAATGTACACCTTATTACAAGGTGTTTAGCGCCACTTATAACAAAATATTTCAGCTATATCATGGCAGTCGGTTTAATTGGTGGAGGAATCCGGAGTACCCGGAGAAAAATACCGACCTGCTGCAAGTCACTGACAAAATTTATCACAACTTTAGTGATGATGGGAACTGATTGCATGGGTAGATGTACCATACGATCATGTCCACGACGTCACCCAATATAATATTAAAATCTGAAATTGCATATAAGGCACTTTTTAACTCGACTTTTTATATTATAAGTATGGTAAAATGTGAAAAAAACATTTCAATAGAAAATAGAACACACAATCCGGATAGACTAATCAGTATCAGTGAAACAGAAAATGAAAAAGACACGAAGTAACATAATACATTGTATCAGACATTATGAACTCCCTAAAAACAAGGAGTGAGAACAAGTGGTTCAATTTCTCCTGCACCAAGCAGCAAAACTGCATCAATGAATAATTTAGTATTCAGATATGTTTTCCAGTCTTGTAAGAAATAATAAAGTATGGAAATAATTCAAAGAAATATGCGTTACATTGGTAACTGATACCAATCAAATCAATTTTGAATAAATAAATTTACCAATATTTCTTTCAGGGATTGTTTGTCGCCTTAATATTTTGCTTCATAAACAATGAGGTAAGCGTATTTTCTCAATTTATATACAATTTTTATTAATAGACCGCAAAAAGGAAATTTGCGCTCTATTAAGCCCCTAATCTGCTCTCCAACCTCTAGTCACCTGTATATAAAAGTCACATGTTCGTGTCCGGTAATGGAATATTTCATATGAATTGAACCTCTTTAAAGAGGTCGCCTGCTTTATAAGGCCACTTTTTCTTTGTCTCAAAGATAGATGACTCTTAATAATAGGTTTGAGAGAAGAGTTTGAAGATACCAAAGAGGTAATCAGAATCCTGTAAATCGAAGAAGGAAATATAGCAAAATGACCAAAAGAATAAGAACGAAAAAACAAACAGCCAGGTACATAGCACTATGCAGAAAATTAAAGATCGAGCAACACGAAGCCCACTAATCCGGGGGTTAACGGAGGTGCTCCGGAAGTGTAAACAGTTCCTGCGCCACTAATGAAATCCGTCGTGTTACTCCAGTTACAAACGCGGTGATAAGTTATAAATGAGGAATTACTGTAGTTTTCCTTCCCACAGTCTGGTAGCTGAAAAACAAAATGCTGAATATGAAGATTAAACACTAATAACTCAGACATATGCTCTCACAGATAATAAAAGAGATGATTGAATCCGGCTAAAAATACATTTCTAAAAATACAACAGATTAAGCTACATTTTACCAAATTGAGAAACATGTCTGGTTTTTTGTAATCAATCAAAGTAATGGTTTTATATTTTAGGTTATCTCCCATTTACGGCGTACATGGAGACGACGGGTACGAGACAGAGGTGTATCAAGTTCCAAACGATTTAACTCGACATCATTAAACATGACACTTACCTCTAGAACTGAGGGAGACTATCAAAGTGTACAGAAAGCCTTGTGTGATAAGACTGACGAAAATGGTGGAGATAATATAAACAAAGGGGAACAAATTCATTATTCTTATGAGAAAGTACCCACGAGTAATAAAACTGTATAATAATGTACCAGTAACGGGACCAGATAATTGTATTTGTCTCCCGTACTTTGTGTTGTTAGCTTATATTATTTTTATATTTCAATAAATATTTTGTTAAGATTATACATTGACACTTGTGTGCTAGCGCTCAGTTTCTATGTTCTCAAAAGAACGTTTCTGTATCTGTATATTTCGGAGTTCTATGCTATCGTGGAAGTTAAGTTTAAAACTGGAGGCGAAAACTGGTCGAAATAGCACATCAATACAAGGTATCACAAAACACGTGGTACCATAGGGTCGGACTATGCATCTCAAAGGTGCAATATGAAACGTTTGAAGATGCAAATAAGGGTAATAACAAAATTACCGAACACAGAGCAATCTTCCAAAGGGAAAGTCAAAACTCATAAATCAATAAACAGACAAAATCAGTCAGCAACTGGGAAACCGCAATGGCCCTGACTTGGTACAGGCATTTCTAAAGAAATGGTGGATTGAATCAGATTTTACGGCGCCAACCTCTCGCTTCCATTACGGTTCAAAGGTTCTGGTTGTCACTATCACAGCATTTAAAAAACTGCTGGAACAAAATAGGTAAAATAGTAGTCAAACAGTACTAAATTCAGTTAGGAAGGTACTAAGATGCTGAAAATGGAAGATGGACAGAAGTACGAACAATGATCTACATAGAAAACTGAAGATCGAGCAACATGAACCCCACTTTTAAAGCGGGAATGGAATCAGGTGATCTGACAGTGTAAGCAGTTGCTGATCCACATATTGTATCTTGAGCAACTTTGGAATTATACAAATGGAGAGAAAACTACTTTTTTAATGAGATATATGTCATTTGTATCATGGTTTTAATTAATATTCGGGGGAAAAGGGGGGTACCTACGGTGTTTATCGCAACTTTAAACAATATTTCAGTTATATCAGTTTTATTGGTGAAGTAAACCGGAGTTCCCTGAAGAAAACGCTGATCTGCTGCAAGCCACTGAAAAACTTGATCACATAATGTTGTATAGAGGTTGTATATAAGAAGGATTCGAACTAACAACGTTAGTGGTGACAGACACAGATTACAGAGGTAGTTTGCAGAGGTCGGAGTTTCTGGGAATAACTGGAACTTACTCCCACACTTTATAACATGGCGTAGTATCTGGCTTAGTGCAATATACAACCCGCAGAGTTATTGTAATAGTGGTCTCTAATCTTGATAAGACTCCACTTGTTACATGATTGACTCTACTCATAAAGGTAAACCATGTGATGGTCGTGTTTAATATAAATGTGAACAAACAAGCCCAACAACATTACCTGATATGGGTTAGGGACTAGAGTGTTTAACGCCACTTCCAACAATATTTCAGTTATATTGCGGCTGTCAGTTTTATTGGTGGAGAAACCGGAGTACCAGAAGGAAACCACGACGGACATGCCACAAGTCACTGACAACAACTTTATCACATAATGTTGTATCGAGTACACCACGCATGAAGCCTAAACGAGTTCTCATCAAAAAGAACAAGCCTCTAGCGTTCACAGTCGATACTTTGGACGACATCTTAGCTGTTGAATAATCCTAATTTTATTACGTTTGTTAACAAATGCATCCCAAGGAACTTGTGTTGAATAATGTTAAGATTTAACAGGCGACTCTTGTCAATTTTTTTTAGTCACATCCCCTTTTCAAAAAGAGACGATTTGTGTTTCCCTATCGCCAATTACTTTGTTTTGATGGTAATATTCCCTTGGTTCCATCATATGTCGTTTATATTTCCCAGTTGTTTCATATTGCGCAAGATTTTGACTATCATTTACCAAAACTTTTACACCAAAGATATTGTTTATACATATATATATATATTTATTTATGGCGACGTAATGAACAAAGCTAAAAAGTTCACATCTGACACATTTGAGAGGTTAGAAATTCAAGTCCTTGAGTGGGGCAGACACAAAATATAGCGGGGTTAAACCTTATAAAGGGATCCTAAACCCCATCTCTCCATTCAAAGACAAATATCTCCTTACACACAGGCACCCAAAATAACACCATAATATAAGAAGTAGTTTCTTTTCAGCGCAGCACGTTTAAATAAACATTAGAGAATACCGAAGGGGCAATCATAAATGGACAGTCCAGAGAAACTGGGATCATATGGTACACAAGACGAAGAAAAACAAAACAAAAACAAATACGCAACTCACATTTAGTACGGGGCGTATATAAATACCACGCTCCTTCATAACTAAAAAATCATACCTCACAGACCCCAAACTTTCTATGTCATGGGCATCGCAATTTATATTGGAAATATCAATATACTTTATCTGGAACATAACTGTAGGACATATATCTAAAATATCGGTGAATGTAATTACAAAAGTGTCAATCATATATCATGGTGCACTCTTAAGAAAATACGTGTTGATTCAGATATTCTTATAATGATTAATCATATAACAAATTGCTAACAGGAAATTTTTTTAGACATAACAATGTCACCTACTTCTTATTAATATTATTGCTGAGTATTGATGAAATTTTGCTGAGTATTGATGAAATTTCTCAGGAGTAAGCCAACTGAGCTGCTCAGTGCGTCCCGGTGCCGGATAGGGTAGCCCTCTTGGAGGTATTGTCATGGAAAGCCTGATCGTGGACCATAGTGGGTAATATATTCGTGGTCATCTGTGACACATATATTCCGTAACGGGTAAGTCATGATGAACGCGGTAAAGCTTTTGGAGTGATGACTTCATGCTATGCACTAGTAAACTTGATATAGTAGCTTTAAAAATTACACACAAAGAGTTGTTAGCGTTGTAATTTGTTGTCAGTGCTGTTAAAACTTTAATTCATAATTCACACAATAGCATATAACAGCAAAGCACCCGTATGACGCTTTACACACTTAACTTATCTAAGCCTGTCATATTTGAATTTATGCAGCTGTCTGCTATGGGATCGGTCCCCTGTCCAATTATATGTTGGAAGTATGAATATGTCATAGTTAAACTATGTAGAAAATAACATTACCTTTACAGCAATGTTTTAAATTATATTTGTTTTTCATTATTTTCGAGACAAATAGATTCTTGCATTCGACAAAAAGAACAAATTAATTTGTGTCCATGTGTAATGTTAGATAGTCTCTCATGTTCATATACATCCATAACTTTTCTTACAAAAAGACATATACATTTTACAATGTCCAATACATCACGTACATACATGTAGCAATGTCAGTTTGCCCATCAGACTTATGATAGGTCACATAGGTCACATAATGTCTCTGGATTATTTAGTACAAATAACCTCTCTGGATTACAGAGGACAATCCTTTATGTATGGGGCATGTATCATGGCTGAGTGAGATGTACTTCATACCACCGTTAATTTAAATTAGATACGATATATCTGTCAACCATGATGAAATAATTAGAAGGAAAACAATTAATTTCCCAGGGCAGATTTTTAAGTGTTATGGAAAATCAGTCAAACAAACTGAAGCATATATATCTTATGATAAGTGCAGACATATCACCATTACCATCCTCAGAATTAGGTTAAAGACATAAATCTGTCGGATTAACGTGTTAAATGCGGAAGGATACAAACATATACAAGTCTAAGGCAGTACGAGAACACACAGGTGAACTGTTTTGTATATTGATTGTTTAATGTCTAAGTGTTGTATGTTCCAGCCTTAAGGTCTGTTCTCTGTTTGATTCGTACTGAACAACCAAAGAAAGCTCAAATTTTTATGATTGATCGATTGGTGTTTAACGCCAACTTTAGTAGTATTTCAGCTATATCGTGGCGTTCAAATTTTATGTTGTGATAAAGTTTGTCTGTCACTTGCGGCAGGTCTGTGGTTTTTTCCGAGTATCCCCGTTTCCTCCACCAATAAAACTGATCGCCATGATATAACTGAAATATCACAGAAAGTGGCATTAAACACCATACAGCTAACCCTTATGGATCATTTTAACAATTGCAATTTATTCAAAATCCACACAGCATGTTGTCATGTACTGCTTCAATGTTGAACGATCTAGAATTGATATCAAGCCCAGAGTCAAGATGAAAAGAAGAACATACGCTACTTCAGCACTGACATGATTTATTAGATATATTTATAAAACTAAGGTTCTCCTCCCCAGGAGGACATTTTGTCTCTCCTGTTTAGGCACTTTGGTTTTCATTGCTCCCAAAACTTTAAATTATTTGGCTTTCCAATCTTATAATTTTGAGCATACCTGATGAAGGTTATTCCAGAAAAACGTCGTGCGCACTAAATTGTATATCTACGTTTTTATTACTATCACTGGGTCGATACCTCTGCGGGAGAACTATTTGTCACCGAGGGTATCATCCGCCCAGTAGTTAGTGCTTCGGCACCGACATGGTTTATTAGATATATTTATTTCTTAAATTTACAGTTCTTAAATAATGTAATTATTAACAAAACTAAAGTTCTCCTCGGTCAGGCTTAGGTGACCTTAGACGATTTTGATTATCCTGTTTAGACACTTCGGATTTATTGCTTCCAACACTTTAATTTATTTTGGCTTACCAACATTTCCATTTTGAGCCTTAATGCTGAAGGTTATTCCAGAAACGTGTTGTGCGCACTAAATTAGATATCTACGTTTTATTATAGCTCACATGGATCAAGTTTGTAATGGTTTCATTTATGTTTTGAATGTTTTGCCTTTGTTGTTGTGTAACAGTATAGTTGATGGTCTTAGACGTGGACAGAATCGTGCGGACTAAATTAGATATCTACGTTGGTATTGTTTTTTCTACTTGCAGGAACAGAAAGCCATTGTTTGTGGGTTATGTACTTTGTATCTCAGACATACAAAACCATCGCCTAAGGCAAAATTTCCAAGTGCTTGATTTCCTATTTCATATATGAACGGCTGGAAAATGATTGGAATCATTCATTTCGTGGGAGGGTCACCAGGGGCTACTTATTTGTGACTTTCTTGAGAGTCTTTTTTTGTGTTCATCACTGCGTTTATGAAATTTAATGGAACTTATAAATAGCAAGCATGGCTATGGTAATGTTCAAAAATCTAGACAAGATCGTGGATTTCACCGGTCGAAAGAAAAAAGACAAATGGTCAAATAGTGATCCATAAAACACTACACAAAAACTAAAGATCGAGCAACACGAACCCCACTAAAACACCAAAAACCGGGGATGAACTCGGGTGCTCCGGAAGGGTTAACAGTTCTTGCTCCACTAGTGACACCCGTTTTGTTACTCTAGTTAAAAGACTCGATGATAAACGAGACCAATTTAACCTGTTTATTGAATGCCATGATTCTCAAAAAGAAAAAAAAAGTGTATAATAATTTTTTCTACGTGATTTATTATTGATGAGTCATTATAATTTTTTTGTTTTTATCAGAAATGGCTTTTTAGATCTGCATTTAGAAAACCTAAGAATCCGTTAACAATTAATGTTAGCCTAACACCATTCCTAGTCATTGCTGCATATACTTCTGACACCATACCATCGTATGCACCATCATCAAAGATGAAAACAATAATTTGATAGATTACATGCTGATAACTAATTATAGATAATCAGTAAATGGCTACGTTTTCTAACTTTAATAGTTTTGTGAGAAATAATCACCAACCATTAATATGTCAGATATTGTTGCATCGTCTTTTTTTCCTCCATGTGTGTACATTAGACGTAATATATCAAAATCCGAAAATAAAGGAGGAAATCAATTCCAGGCTTCAGAACCGGTGGTATTTATCTATTTATTCATCAAATGCTGAGATATTTACCATTTCGATGTTATAATGGTTATCATTCTTGGTTCGAGTACGGATCATGTTTGTTTGTTTGATGGTGCTTAACGCTACTTTCAACAATACTTCAGTTATATCGTGGCGACCGGTTTTAGTGGTGGAAGAAGCCGGAGTAACCGGAGAGAACCACCGAGCATGGGCAAGCAACTGGTAAACTTTATCACTTGCGGCTGCGAGTCGAGTGCACCATTTTTTGTAATTTAAAAAGCCGGGCGCGAACCCCACGCCGTATTGGTGATAGGCTCGAGTACGGATGATCCACAGGTCCGAATCCATCTTGGGACAAGACAAAGACTATGATAGGTATTCAATTTATTCAATCATCAAACAGATATATGACATTTTCAAATATTTACCACTCCGATGGTGTAATGATTATCGGTCTCGATTCGCATACGGACGGTCCATATGGCAGAATCCAGTTCGGGTCAAACTAAAGACTACGAATTTGGCTTTTGCTCTTCACCGTTAGACATCAGAAGAAAGACCGGTTGCCTGGTGTAATGGTTATCGTTCTCTGTTAGAATACGGACGATCTATAAGTCCGAACCCACACTGCGAATTTGCCATTTGCTGCTTCACCGTTAGACATGTCACATTAAGGAATCAGAAGACAGACCGGTTGCTGGTGTAATGGTTATTGCTCTCTGTTCTAGTACTTACGATCCTTAAGTCCGAATTCAGTTCGGGTCAAGTTAAAGACTGCGCCTTTCGCTTTTGCTGCGTCACCGTTATACACGTAGCATTAAGCAATCAGAAGACAGACCGGTTGCTGGTGTAATGGCTCTCTGTTCGAGTACTTATGATCCTTAAGTTCGAATTCAGTTCGGGTCAAGTTAAAGACTGCGCCTTTCGCTTTTGCTGTGTCACCGTTAGACATGTAGCATTAAGGAATCAGAAGACAGACTGGTTGGCTGGTGTAATGGTTATTGCTCTCTGTTCAAGTACTTACGATCCTCAAGTCCGAATCCATGTCGGGTCAATTCAAATACTACTTATATGACATTTGCTGCTTCATCGTAGACATGTAGCATTAAGGAATCAGAAGAGAGATGAGCTGGTTTGGAGTCAGGATTATGTGTCCGAGTGTAAAGCGGTATCTCTTACCTGTTGGCTGTTGTTTCGTTATTTTAGAACACAACAAAAAGAACCAGCTCAATGCGTTGTTGTAGTAAAAAAAAAACATGCTTATTATATCAACAATGTGATATAGCTGGAAAAGTGCTCAAATAAAAATCACAAACTCACTCAAATATTTGAAATACCAAAGTTATGCTTGACATTGAAGTTTTATTTCTCTGTATATTACTCCATTTTTCCAACACTACCATCAAACAAAGTTATATTGTCTACTTACCAGTGTTATGGCTTTGGTATTTAACGGCAATTTCAACAATAATTTAGCTATATCGTGGTGATCAGTATATTGGTGAACGAAACCGGAGTACCCGGAGAAAACCGCAGACCTGTTGAAAGTCACTGTAAAACTTTATCATATAATGTTGTATAGAGTGGTGATAGCCACTGATTGCACAGGTAGTTGTAAATCCAACTCCCCTAAGATCACGACCACGACGCCCTTAAAATTAACAGACATATGAACTAATAGCAATATAAGTGCATGCGTGAAGAATGCAACAATACATAGCCGTAACAGATAAGATATTCCGATTATATCTCTTGCATCCTCTGAAACATATGAATACCATTTAATACTACAGAAGACCAACAATACCGAGACGTGTTAGCAAATCGTAAATTAGATATAGAAAGAAATATTGGTTACTGTAGCGCAGAGCGTTACAAATGTCCCCCAAACGAACAATACACAAGATATGATATGATCTGAAGGATCATAATATGGCTCCCAAACCATGGATATCAATTCCCAACATCAAAATCTACTTGGAAACCAAATTACGCCCAAACCGGAGGATTTTTGTATTTGGCGGCCATTTTGTACCTTAGTTACCATGGCAACGACCGCCATTTTGAATTTTTTGAACCCCCAAAAGCTGCCACACACTACGGTGGATATTCTTACAAAGTTTCATGAAGTTTGATGAAAGGAATCCAAATTTTTTTTAAATCCCCCCTTTTTTGTTTCCATGGCAACTGCGGCAAAGTTTGTCCAACCGATTCCGATTTTTTTTTGGCTTATCTCGTTCCACTAGATGTGGATGTTGTTCCTAACAAGTTTCATGAATTTCTGTTCTGCGAGTAACCTGCTATGATCATTTTTTGTGTTTTTCAATATTTTAGCATTTTGGCAGTTTCCATGGCAACGGTGGCCATTTTGAAAATTCCGAAAGTACTCTGCAACATCTACTCATAGTGCTTAACATTCCTGTGAAGTTTCATTGATTTCCGTTCAGTAGTCGCCGAGAAATGTGTCGGACAAACTTTTGGCGGAAGAAAGAAAGAAAGAGGAAGAAGAATAAGAAACGGAGCAAGCACAATATGTCTCTCCACACTTCGTTTGGTAGACATAAAAATGCATGACGGCCAAATCAACGTGAACAATTCAGACAATAAAAGATAAGCAACACGGTTCGTAAATTTGATCTCGTCATAAATATTCCTGAAATCATGGAAGAAGAGTTTGAAGATAACAAAGGGTTAATCAGAATCCGTATATCGAAGAAGAACAGACAATACAATGACCAAAAGAAAAAGCACAAAAGGACAAACAACGATCTACAAAATATACAAATAAAACTAAATATCGAGTAACACGAACCCTACTAAAAACCGGCAATTGAACCTATAAAATGTTGAGACCCCAACATATTACATAGTGACTACTTACTAAATATAGTCATTTTAAAAATAATCTTGCACTTCATTACACTACTTTCAGTTATTTTATTTAATAGTTGGTCATGCTAAAAGAAACTCACCAGAGGCTTGAGTTAATGCTGAATTAAGGCGCTGTGGTTTAATATAAGTTTTCTCTTCGTAATTGAGTTCGAGTAGTATAATTGTACAGAACGTAATCAACTGTAGTGACAGATACATCGATTTAATCCAGCCACCGATAATATACACATTACGTTCTGTAATTATTTTCGACGTTGGGCGTTCATTACGATTTATTTTTTACCTTCAATTTGCAATTAAGACGTTTTGTTAATAAGTACAAATAATTTAACAACTGTTTACAGCTATTTTTTTCATGTAATCATCTTTAATTAAACCGTCTCTATTCTGATCTTATAACAGATAATGAAGACGTCAAAATGAGACACCACACGTAACTTTTTGAAGTTTCCAGGTTTTTTTTTATTTATATCATATGCTATTTTTAGTAAATTCATTTATGATGGCGAAATGTCTTGTGGTTTTATCACTAATAATATAAATGATTTAATATAGGAGAGAAAACACAAAAAACGAAAGCAAAACAGACAAAAAACAAAAACAAAACAAAACAAGAACGCCTTACGTTTTTTCTACGTTTGTTAATTAAAAAGAAATCGGAAGTTATTTATCTTCAAGAAACGCAGGGTACAATTGGTGATATTGATATTAAAAAGTGGCGCAAAAAAAAAAGAAAGATTTAAGAGTAATTTTCTGCTTAGGCCAAATAAAAATATATGTGTGGTTCCGATTACATTAAAATAAAAAAAAAAAAAAAAACAGGGTAGGTACAGACAGTGGACAAAAGTATTCGCACGCTTCCAATTTACCCTATATATTTCATATAAAACTACAGTTTTTCAAAATATTATCTTGAAATCAATTCACGTCCGATTTCAATCATTATTTTATCAACGAAAGCGGAAAGATGTGTAGTTTATAGTAGTAATTTTGAAATTACGTTTTGAAGCATGGTTTCCAAATCGCCATGATTTAAACACAGACTTAAATACTTTTTCTACAAAAATACTATCAAAGGATTGTATTTCGAAAGAAATTAATTCAGTTGTGTGTTAAGCTTGTATATTCTCAAAATGTTTGTAGGTAGGGATTTTATTTTATTTCATATATTTTTTTACTTTGATTCTATGGGAGAGAAATTATGACCTTAACGGTGCTTATTGCAAAATGGCAAAAATATCTTTAGGGTAGGGGCTTAAAATTAGGGTAGGTAGGGTAACCGGAACCACACATATTTTTTTATTTGGCCTTATGACAAATAGGGAGAGGGCATGGTGGGGAGCTGGGGTTCTTTTAATACTCATGAAAGTGTAATTATAAAGGACTTATAAAAAGACAATGACGGAAGGGAGTTTGTTATCTTGTGAAATTAAGATTGAATGTCAGATATACAAACATAGAAAATAATGGTTCTACTTGTAAGATATTGAACGGTGAGTTTAAGTGGGTGTTCGTTCGATTTCCAAGTAGACCGTATGAAGAACCGGGAATGAGAGAGCTACGAGATCTTATTTTAAAATGTAATCTTAATGATATCTGGAGTGATCAAATTCAGACCATAAGAAAGTATACATTTCTGGGTTAGGACTATGGTGTTTAACGCCACTTTCATCATTACTTAAGCTATATCGTGGCGGTCAGTTTTATTGGTGGAGGAAACTGGAGTACCGAACTGCTGTAAGTCAATGACAAACTTTATCACATATATTGTAAAAGTTCACATACTCATCAGATATGAACATTAATAATGTCAGATTTGAAAAAACATGTATCGTGTCTTGTTTATATTGATCAATAGTTGTTGATATTTCCATATATATCAATTTTATAGTATATTTCTTTGATCACAGTAGCTGGGTTGTTATACGGAAGCTTTCAAACATAAAGAAGACATTAAAAAGCCAGCAGTGCATCGAGACCTACACGTCAAAAAATATTAAAAACACGTTTTAAGTCTAAATTGGTAAAAGGTTAAAGTCATACTTACGCAAGAACAAAAAATAATCCACTGTCCGAACAGCAATGTGACGTCAGAGAAATGTATTAATTCTATGCAATATATTTAAAAAAAAATAGGCAGTTTTATCTTGAAATAAAGAGTTTATGTGTATGAAGCTTAAACATTGGGATACAGGCGAGGTTCACCAAGTCTTGCCCCAGTTTTGCACCGAATGCACATAAGCTTTATATTTTCAGACACTGAATTGATATTATGTTTATCCTGCAGAAAAATCACATTAATTCATGGACGTTTATATCTTGAATTAAATGATAAATGTATGTATTTATCCCTTGATTGCCCCCTTTGATATTTTCTGTCAACAGGAAGTGAACTGGCTTCACAACTAGGTTCCCAAAGCTCAATAGGTAACAAATGACAATGGTACCAGATAAGGCTATATTTCTATCAGTGATTGTAAATAACAAAAAGTTATCCAGTCAATACAATTTGCCTGCTCAAATAGAACAAGTACAAGAGAAATTCGAATATGACGTCATTATTTTGGTTTGTAAACAAACCAGCGATGTATTTTTTCGTAAATTCTCATTGGCCTATGTGCGGTCAAATGCAATAAAACCAGGTGATAAAATCACACAACAAAATTATTTACACTATCGTTAACCTCGCCACTGCTTGACCGAAAATACTAATATCCTGCCAACCCATGTTGAAATTTGCAACACAGTACGACTTCCATGCATTATTTTGTTTAATGATTCACCATCAGAATGCTAACTTTATCAAAACTTTTAAGATTATTTGGCTTTCGAACCTTTCGACTTTGACCATACCTGAAGAAGGTTATTCCAGAAACGTGCCGCGTGCACTAATTTTGATATCTACGTTTTTATTACTATCGCTGGGCCAATACCTCCGCTGGTGGACTATTAATCCGCGAAGGCATCATCCGCCCAGTAGTCAGTGCTTCGGCACTCGCATGGTTTATTATATATATTTGGTATTGGAATTTACAATTCCTAAATAATGTAATTATTATTAAAAGTAAGGTTCCCCTTCCTCAGGCGTAGGTGAAGCCGATGTTGGACGATCCTGTTTAGTTAGGTCTTTGGTTTACCTGATCCCAAATCTTTAATATAATTTGGTTTTCCAACCTTTCGACTTTGGACGTACCTGATGAAGGCTATAACATGTATATATAGTATGTATTTAACAATAATTAGCTGTTAGAAATGAAGTGAACCTATCGACACGTGTAATCTGGTTATTACACGAATGTACTTAGGAATGATGTATATAATTTGTTCATCAATACGCATGTGCGAATTAAAATATATCGGGAGTTTTATCACAGTATTATTTATATAGCCAATTAAAGGCGCCATATTAGAATTAGCTGTTAAGAGATGAACTGAACCCATCGACACGTGTAATCTGCTTATGTTTTGCACTTGTAATCTCGTTATGTTTTGTTATTATCAACTTTTCTGCCAGGTACTTTGTCAGTAGAAGAAGCTATTAACTCAAAGTAAATAATTATCACATTTTAACAATTTTCTGATGAAATTATTATCAGAGTGTTTCTGTTTTTCTATGCCTGTTGAAATGTAATTGTATGTATGTAAGGATTTTATGTACCTGAATATCATTTAGAAATAAATATATGTAATTCGTTTAAATTTGTATACATCTAAAAGTGCAATTTACAGATCACGTATATGCCACTGCTAAGGAAACAGTTTGTATCACTTTGTTCGAATAAAACCCAGCTACAGTAGTACAAGCCCAATAATAACATTTAATGTTAACATGAATAAAGCTTCGTACTTAATCTTAAGGCAGACAAAGAGCAACACGTCAATGTAATCCCTGGTCAAAGACACAAGTAAAACAGACAACAGTACAAACACAAAGTGAAACAAAAATAAAATAAAGAGTCCGATGACAGCACAACTTTTATCCAATCAAAACATAAATGTTAATGAGCACATTGAGGAGTATTTGAGCTATATTCAGGACAAGGACACATTGAGGAGTATTTGAGCTATATTCAGGACAAGGACACATTGAGGAGTATTTGAGCTATATTCAGGACAAGGACACATTGAGGAGTATTTGAGCTATATTCAGGACAAGGACACAATCTTTTATGACAGTCAATTCCATTGTAATAGTATTTTTCTCCTATAAAAATATTCATAGTGATTTTTTTTCTAATTTTGCTTCACACGGGATCTCCATCGTCCAATCCTAACACATTATACACTTATGGCCATCATTTGAGGTAGACATTCAGATTTGTCAACCCGAGAGAGAATGTTTTCCTCGAGTCATGCACGAGTGAATCTAACTTGTCAAGGTTTGGCAAATCTGAATGTCTATGCCTCAGAAGAGAGCCAGAATTTGTTTATTACTTTCTTAAATACTTTCTTGTGTTAATTGAGACATTGTTGTATTTTCGTCATTTTATCAGATTTTCTGGGCTGTAGGGGATACATTTAGATCTGTGCCTATGTTGGTAACCTATTGGGGTAAATAAAATAAAAAAAAACAAAGGAAAAAACAAAAAATACCCCACTGCCGGAACAGGTCCAAAACCCAAAAGAAAAATCACAGAAGGAAGATAGTGATATATGTCAGTGCGTTTTCAGTATACATTTATACATTCTGTTGACATGATTCCATTTGAAAGAGATGGTGTCCAGATATGTTATGTTGGTTAGAGAAATTTTACGCCTAAATTTAATAGATGTGTGGAAATTTAGAAGTTCGTCTTCGGAATGGTCCCACTTCATGTCAGCATCCACAGTGAATCTAAACCAAGAAACTCGTTGATGGAAGGAAATGTCAAATAATGTTTTGTTTTCTATATTGCTCATTAATATAGTGCTATACAAATGTGCCAGTCAATAGCGAGTCTCAAACTTCTCTGCAAGCTTAAATGTCATCATTACAGGGGACACAAAGATATGTAATGTCAAATGGAGACAAGAATAGTTCCTGGAGGCAGTGGATTGAATGATTTTACTCCACTCTGATACCACACACTGAATGATTAGTTCATATGCCTACTTTGGTGTTGAAGGACAACAATTTTACCTCTAATGGAGACAATTTCCCAAAAATTAACGGGACCGCCAAGATGACACCTTCATATAACAATGTACATCGCTCGGGATATTTTTTTTACGAATATAAGCTGCTCGATTTAAATATCATACCGACTATGGCTTACAAAGCATATATTATTGCAAATTATTATATGACTTCAGATAATGTCTTTTCTGATTGGCTGACGTCCCTAGAAACGTTCTTTGATAAAACGTTTTATTATATGATTGAACTTTGTCTAGTTTCTAATTGGCTGAAATCAACTTGAAAAGTAATGCATACGTGAGATGTCAACATCAAATGAGCTAAAATTAGCTTATAGTAATGTCATACCAATTTGGACTAAAAATAGAAATATAGATTCCAGAATTCCACGGTCCAATCAAATTTTACGTCTCTCGGCAACATTGGTAATGGTAGACGTTGGGCAGACAGGGGTGTCTGGGGAACAGAGTCGGCTCTGTTTGGTGTTAATTCAAATTTAATTTAATGTCATATAACAAAACAGTTAATGACTTTCAATTTCGGTGAATACAAGGATTGATCAACCCATGGAACACGATATTCACCTCATAGAAAGTCCTCAATTGTATAATACTCACCTCACGCGACATAACGCGTGGTGAATATAACATTCCAACTTCTTGCACCATACGAATCCAAAGAAAACGTTGTGATAAAATCTTATTTTAAGGGTAAAATTAACATGTAAAATGTGTCATATAATAAAACAATTAATGACTTTCAATTCGATGGATACCAGGATTTATTAACCCGAGAATAATATATTTATTTCGGCTAACTGGCATCGTTAACTATAATGTTCCTGTGTTAATAAATCCTTATATCCACATCATTAAAAGTCATTAATTGTATAATATATACACTCCGACAAAAGTTAAGCACCACCCTATATTTTTATCGATATATTTTTTTACATCAATACTGTTAAAACAATAAAATAAATATCACCATTTTTCTTACATTTCTTAAAAGACTACACCAAGGGCTCTAAAATTACCAATCTACGAAGTATGTATCACCCTGAAAGATGTGACTATGACGTGGCAAAAATGGGGTTCAAAACAGGCGCTGGAAAAACGTAAAACCAGTTTGTCTTTGATAGAAGTTTTTAACATTGCATTAAAATGCAGTCTTCAGATTTTAAGAACTTTTAAATGCATCTATTGTGCGTATGGGTAAGTCATAAAAACCAATAACGAGTATATCCACCACGTTTATTGTGAAGTTCTGTAACACGCCTCGTCATGCTTCGCACAAGACGCCTAAGCCGTTCTTGGGGGAACTGTTGCCACTCCTGTAAGATAGCAGTTCTTAATTCGTCAATATTTTGACATTTTGGATTGCGTTGCTTAATTTTTTGGCCAATATAGTCCCATACATGCTCTGTAGGGTTCATGTCTGGCGACATCGCAGGCCATGGAATTGTCTGAACAGCCTCTTGCTGTAAAAAATGTTGTACAATTCGGGCTCTATGTGGCCTAGCGTTGTCGTCCATGAACATTGGCCTGTCAGCCAACGCATGATTGTTGAAATGGGGGACTACGCGTGGAGCGAGCACATTGTCACGGTATTTTTGGCCTGTCAGATTACCATCAAGAACGTACAAGTCCAACTTACAGTCAAAGGAAAAACAACCCCAGACAGTTACACCCTCACCCCCAAAAGCAGTTGTGCCCAAAATGTGGTTGTCCTGAAATGAAGTGTTTCGTTGGCGCCAAACCCTTGCACGACCGTCGGTAGAGCGTAACAAAAAACGACTTTCATCAGACCAGTGGACCCGTCTCCATGTGCGAATAGTCCACCCCAATTGATCATGTGACCAGTCAAATCGAGCATGGCGATGACGTAATGTCAACTGTGGACGTTTTATGGGTCGTCGCGCTCGCATTCCCTGATGGTGGAGGCGTCTGATTACAGTGCGTGTGCTAATGTGGCCTCCAAACGCTAAATTACCACGAAGTGCACCAGCTGTACTGAACGGCCGTTGCCGCGCCCGTCTGGATATGAGCCGTTCCTCTCTCGGCGTCGTTTTGCGAGGTATACCTGCACGTGGACGGTCAGTAACATTCCCCGTTTGACGAAAACGCTGCATCGGTTGTACAATGATGGAATGGTTAACCCTGAAGTGGTCTGCCACCCTTCTATGGCGAAAACCACCGTTTTGCATGCCAACAGCTTGCCACCTTTCTGGTATGGCTAATTTTCGCCGCACCATACCAAACCAGTAGAAAATGAAACTTAAAACTCTACACAAAAAAAATCAGCTTTCGCTCGCAAATACAAATGTTGAAAAGTACACGTGGCACTTTACACACCCTGTCATGTTCGCAAACACAAATGTTGAAAAGTACACGTGGCACTTTACACACCCTGTCATATACACATAAATAAAAATCGATCAATAACCTGTTACACAGGTAAGTAAGTATGTGTGTACAGGTAACGAAAACAGCAAACCGATTTGAAATAAGTTCATTATTAGAAAAGATATTATTGAAACAAGTTAGGTGGTGGTTAACTTTTGTAGGACTGTATATATTCCATCATTAACCAATTTCTTCATATTTCCAGTTTCCCGTGATTGTCACTAAAATTACGCATTTCATCCCAAAATACCCTTTTCCGCAAATTACATTTATGAATATTTGTAGTATGCTGTTAACACATGTCCATATTCTAATTTGCACTCATAGAACCTTGTGTTGCAATTAATTGCAGGATGAGCAATTCTAATGCTAATTTGACTGCAATAGGTTTTTAATACAACAGATTGAAAAACAAATTTGGTTGTGAGTTAAATGGGATTAACACTACTTTATCTTGACAGTAGATATGGAAATAGCTTTCTCAGAATTGTCGTTGGTAGGAAATATTTTCCGATCCTATCAACTAAAAAAACCATTTTTCGTGAGGAAAACTAAGCTTTCACCCATAGGCCTATCCTACCGCCACCTTTTTTTTTACCTACATAATTTATTAGTTGCAAAATTCTAGTGATGCATATTAAACGAAACATTGCTTACTTGACGTTAAAACCCACGACAGTCCATCCTCATTGTGATATCTTACTAGAGTAACGCGACGGGTGCCACTAGTGGAACAGGAATTGTTTACCCTTTCATCCCTGGTTTTTAGTGGGGTTCATGTTGTTCGATCTGTAGTGTTATGTGTAATGTTTTGTAGATCGTTGTTTGTCCTTTTGTCCTTTTTCTTTTGACCATTGTTTGTTATTACTTCTTAGATTTACGGATTCTGATCACCGTCCAGTGCTACCTTTAATCTCTTCTTCCTCCAACATAAGCAAGTATTCGAATTAGCCATCAAATATTAAAGTTTAAGCTATTTATCAGATGTCGAGATAACTAAGTACATGTGTACTTACAAAGTACAATGACTTAAATGCAACACTTTTTGAAGAATGAAAACGCCTTGTCTAAAAACTAAAATCAGAAAATAAGGGAGCAAACAGACATTAAAGTAAAGCATACTTCAATAGGACAATAAAAACGATCTGTCAGATATCGAGATAATTATGTTCCTTTGTACTTAAAATATTATAATGACTTATTAGATCCGTGGTTTTCTCTTGATACTCTGGTTTCCTCCACCAATAAAACTGAACGCAACGATAGAATTGAATTATTGTTGAAAGTGGCTTTAAACACCATAACCCTAACCTTAACGCCACTCTTTGACGAATAAAAACTAGTCAAAAAACTAAAAATCAGAAAAAGAGGAAACACATAATGATCTGTATGTAACTTATAAACCAGGATGGAAACAAGAATTAATTGAAGGGAGAATGTCGTGTATAAACATATTTGTTCTCTATTAAAGCTCTGCAGTGATTGATATGCATTCGTTAGTAAACCCTTTTAATTGCATGCTATATTAGAATGCACAAACACGCCGTTTTCTGTTGCTGTTTTTACTATGTGATATATGAGTTGCAATTATCTTGTTCAATTTCGTTATAAGATCTTGTTCTTTAATGCGTTTATTTCATGGACTCTCTTTATAGTCTTTAAAGTTCTTTGCATGACTTATTTTTAATTTTAATTTTTTTCATTGGTAAAGAAATTCTAAATTTACATCAAAAGGAAGTAGATTATATTTAATGCAACTTTCATTTGACTGCACTTATTTATTTATTTTTTTTATTTTTTTTTATTTTTCATGGTGTAAAAATGTTCTCAATTTATATTCAAAAGGAAATCGATTGCACATGTTTTATGCTTTGATTTGACTGTTTTGATATTAATAAGTTGTTTCGCGCAAATAAAATCGCGATTTTCAAACACATGTGTACATGTACAGTGGCTGTTGGAATTTAGTATTATGAATAAGGTAAGATATGTTTTTAATTAAAAAAAAAAAGAAGCTTAAAATGATGCTATGACAACAATAATCTCTTCCCATGGTTGTGTTGGTGGAAAATCGTGATTTTTAAATATGCTTGATATTAAAAGGAAACTGTTGATTTAATTTGTAGTAATATAAAAAAGTGGATATCTAATTGAGTAAATACAACGTGTTTCTGGAATGACTCTCCATCAGGTACGCTCGACATGAAAATGACATTTTTATAGAGATTTGCAGAAATATAAAAATGTAGATATCTAATTTAATGCACACAATAAACGTTTCTGAAATAACCGTCATCAGGTACGTTCAAAGTCACATGACTGGAAAATCAAATAATTTAAAAGTCTTTCGGAGCAAGAAACAAAAAGGTCTACAAAATAGCCAAAAATATCGGCTAGGGTTACTTATGTACTCGTTTTAAGGTACGAGTTTTGCTCATTACTGAACAGCCTACTGTGAATGTGAAATGCAGATTCTAACATGACGTCCTTCTTTCACTCTAATTTTGTAGACAAACGAGCGATTTATCGATGGCATAATATCATTCGCACAAGCGCCGGTGAATGTGATTGACTTTTCCATTGGCAGCATAAATTGTGTGTGATATTTTCCGCAAACGTAAATATAAATTACCGTCTTCCAATCAAAGTATACTACCGTATTTGTACTCTTAGACATATCAGAATCGAAATAAATCATGGAAGCCAGAATGTGTTTTGAGTTTTAACGTGTGTTGGCGGATATTAGTAAATTTGATCCCTCGCTTCTGGTTCGGGATAAAATATTAATACTCGCCAATCCATGTTAAAACTCAAAACACATTCTGGCTTCCATGATTTATTTCTTAAACAGTAATAAAAGTGATGTTCCTTTACTTGAATGTGTGTCGATCTAAGTGTAATGTTGAATAGTCTCTCATGTTCATTTACATCCATATCTGTTCTTACTAATGAGGGAGATTAATATTAGTTTTGATAATAATTACATTATTTAGGAATTGTAGGGTTAATGGGGAATTACGGTGTTTAATGCCAATTTCAACAATATTTCAGTTATGTCGTTGCGGTCAGTTTTACTGGTGGAGGAAACAAGAGTACCCGGACAAAACCATCGACCTGTCAGTAGTCACAGACAAACTTTATCACATGATGTTGTATCCAGTTCACCTCGCCATGAACCGGGTTCAAACTGACAACTTCAATGGTGATAGGCACTCATTTTACAGATAGTTGTAAATCAAACTACCATACGATCAAGCCCACGACGGTCCGTAACATTAGTTGTAATAATAATTGCATTATTTATGATGATATTGGTGTATAAAGCATTGACTACTGGGGCGGATGAATTACTGTTGGATTAAATACCGGTAGACAATTACGGTTTTAATTGTGTGGTTCATTTCTATGTTTATCTTTTAATATGTTTTGTATTCACTGATGCATGGTATTAGAACATTTTAGTTAAATATTGTAAATGTGATACAATTTACTTTTGAATAAATCAGATATTAAACATGCTATAGAAATATGATTTGCATAATTACATAATTCATATTTTTACCGGGTATAAATCAAATGTCCATAAACATGTACATGTACATGTATTATTTTCTCCTTCGATATTCTCATACGAAAATAAATTTAGAATTTTCCAATAAGAATAAAAACAATATGAATAGGATGAATAGCTTCTGTAAACGAGGTGTTTTATTATCATAAATAGAGAAAATAAATCATTTCGTACACTTCAATACAATAACGGAGACGGCAACGTAAATTGTATAATTTGTGCCCGATCCTTTTGTCTTGTTTATGACAAATAAATATGTTTAAACCAACCACTTCAATACAAAAAAAAAAAACGAAAACCTTACAGTTCAATTTACAAGTTTTGGTGACTAAAATAATTTATTACATGTATTTATTCGGCACGTTAACGTGACGGGTTGAGCTGTAGCGAACTCGATGATACCCTATATTTAAAAAACTAAGGAGTATTTATACCAAGAACTGTCGGGTGAACACGAAATTCACGTGGACTCTATCTATTCACGTGAATACAATAATTTACCGTAAATTATCTAGACGAAAAGAATTATATTGAATATGAGAAATAATCTATTACAATTTCGATAAACATTTCTCAAACGATAGGTTAGATATTGTATTAACAGACTGAAAATACAATTACGAAACCAGACTAAATAAAAAACTAGTTTTCAAAGCACTTCCGGTTGTCAGAGGTTGTAAACAGAGCGACATCCTATTGTCTTCTTCTACATGTTATGTTATGTTTGAGTTGTTCAGCAGGGTATCTGTCTTGTCAGCAATTTTAGAGAAAGAAAAAAAAAACCTCCAAATTGACTTATTACTATCAATATAGTTAAAACTTATGTAAGGTACAATAAAAATATTTGTCAACTCGATTAGTCATATATCTTGCAGGAAACATCCCATTATTGGAGAGAGAGAGAGAGAGAGAGAGAGAGAGAGAGCATAAAGGCTGACAGCTCATATTGTGTCCTATTTTATAGGCTTGTGTAACCAACCATAATATAAATGGTACCAATCAGACACAAAAAACAATACCAATCCGACAATCACTTTAAAATGGCAGTCTAATGGTATAACATTGTTTTTCTGTATTTTTGCATTCTCCTGATGACTTCATCATGTGATTCTGAATTTTGAGTCCGATGTCTTCTGAGCAGGTGAAACGTCAATTGTTCATGTTTTGCAGACGAATTACGCAGTTGTATCCCTTGCGGGGGAAAATGGAATGTCTTGGGGGTAACAATAGGATTGCTACCAGTGATTGTCATTTTATTTTTAGAAAACAGTTTGTTTTTTATTCAGGTGACAGTTTTCATCTAGTGAAAATATTTTAAAATATAAGAAATATAATAATAATTATTATACCTCACATTTTGTAATATATATCGGTAAAAGTAATCAGACAATATGGATGTTTTCTTCGGGGAAAACAACCACACTCGGGTTGACAACTGTCGATGTTCACCTCATTTGAATGCAATAATTGAATACTGTTTCTAAGAAAACCAAGACGTTGGATTTATTGCGTACCACCATTAAATCGATTTGTTTTGACAATTCATTTTTTTTTTCTTAGACGATTATAAATAATTTCAAGTTCCCCCATCAAAGAAAATGTCTCTCCAATTTATGTACGATATTTTAGTGGAAAATAATAATAATAGGGAAAAACTATTTTGAAGATATCGGAAATTGGTCATCGCCTTTGTCTCTAAGAATAGTTGATTTCTGTTGAACACGATATCGTAACAATGTGTAATTAAAAACGCATGCTGTCGCTATATAAAGGAGTTGTATATTCTCGTTAACAATAAATAACATTCTTAGACTCCAGGGAAATCTATTGAAAGCAATTGTTGAACTTTGTTATTAAGAAAAGAGATATATATGATCGGTGATTAATCTTCTAGACCGTACGACATACTGTACGTATTCCGGAAATGGGTCATATCCACACATTTTGCGGCGTGTAGTCATTATTTAAAATTGCAAGTAGGCCAGCAGTTGTGAAAATGGGACAATTATATATATGTGGCCATCAATCGTTCAAATTATCCAACGACTCTAATAAGATTATATATTCTGTTGTATATTTTGCTGTGGGATTTTGTGTCCTGTCATCTTTTGTTTGTAAATCAGAGTTACAGGTACTGGAAGATACTGGTATGAAAATATGTACTAGTATTATATACAATACTGGTAAGGCCAAAAAAAATGCATACCCTGACATTTTTATGGTCATTTTGGCCTAAGCACCGTTAAACTTTGGATTTCTTCGCCATTAGCTTAATGTAAAATTATTTGGAGAAAACAAAAATCCCTACCTGCCTACCCTATTTTTTTTAGGGATGAAACCCTAAACACACATATATATATTATTTTTTTTTGCCTAATACCAGTATCACGGCTGTATTCTTCACTTGATCATGTAGACATTTACTGTGTAATGTAGTGCACTCGATCCATTTCTGGAATAACTTTCATCAGGGACGCTCAAAGTCAAAAGATTGGAAAACCGAATAATTTAAAAGTCTTTAGGAGCTAAATATGAGATATTTTTGGGGCCAATTAACTATAATTATCATTTATAGTAATAGAAATTGTGTATTGATCCTTTCAAAATAACATGTTAACCAGGATGTATTTGAATTAAAACATAATTTCACTATTTTTTGTAAGCCGTTTTAAATATGATATATTTCAGTGATTTATATCATTTGAATTGAAAACTGTTATCTGTATAGTGTCATTTAATATGTCATTAGCATACAATTTAAAAAGTATTTTATATTCAAGAAAACTACATCTCAATTATGAGAGAAACATTAAAATACGTTTCTTCATAGAGAAGACAATTTTCAATATTAAAATAATATTTTCGCATACTAAGCTTAAAATAATTTAGATAAAATTCTGACAAAATTTAAATTAAATCTTTTCATCATATCTCTATATAGATAATTAAAACTATTACATATTCTGTAATTTTAATCAAAACTCAATAAGATCACAATTTTTTCTCCTTAACTGTCACCTATTGGTGAATAGACCATTTCCACATTCCCGATTTCCGATTTGGGGGCGGGGAGGGGGGGATGGGAGGGGGGTGTCNAGGAAAAATGACGTCACTGAAGAAAAAAGGGGGGGGGGAATGACGTCACTTCCGGTAGCTCCACCACATTGCTCCACCACAAATGATAACTGAAAACCTCTTCTATACTACTGGGGTGTCATGGTCTTGATCGGATGGTAGTTGCATTTACAACTACCTGTGAAATGAGTGCCTATCTCCAATAAAGTTCGCTCCCCGTTGATGGCGAGGTGTACTCAATACAACATTAGGTGATAGAGTTTGTCAGTGACTTCGGGTACTCCTCGGGTTTTCTCCACTAATGAAACTGACCACCACGATATAACTGAAACATTGTTGAAAGTGGCGTTAAACACCATAAATCACAAACCAACCTTTTTTAACTGTCACCTATTATTGAATAAACCATTAACACATTCCCGATTTAAGGGGCCCGAGTGGCTCAATGAGTTAGGTAGTTGTAGAGTCCGGGTGGCTCAATGAGTTAGGTAGTTGTAGAGTCCGGGTGGCTCAATGAGTTAGGTAGTTGTAGAGTCCGGGTGGCTCAATGAGTTAGGTAGTTGTACGGCGCGGGTGGCTCAATGAGTTAGGTAGTTGTAGAGTCCGGGTGGCTAAATGAGTTAGGTAGTTGGATTAACTAACAACTCATACACGCCTATCACCATACGGCGTGGGTTCACACCCGGTTTTGTAAATTACAAAAAAGGTGCACTCGACTCGCAGCCGCAAGTGATAAAGTTTACCAGTTACTTGCCTGGGGTCGGTGGTTCTCTCCGGCTTCTTCCACCACTAAAACTGGTCGTCATGATATAACTTAAATATTGTTGAAAGTGGCATTAAACTTCAAATATTCAAATTATTATTCATTCCTGATTTGATTCTAAAATTATCCATTTTTTTACGTTTTTCATTATATAGACCACACTGATTTCCGTTCCATGCCAGTGCAACGAAAAGCACCAATAATTTGAGTATGATTTTCTTAAAGTTTGCAGATATTTGAACCTTGTAAAATTAAAATCTTGAGCATATTATGGAATATGTATAGGTTATTCAATACCTGGTCATAGTATATGAAAAAGAATGCCCCAAGGCGAAAATATGTGTTATTTTACTTTGCATGAAAGAGAACTCTTTTGTCCATCTTAAAGGGAAATAACTACTGTAATTAATAGTATAATTTTAGAAGCAAAGTCAGAATTCATAGATGTTGTCATTACATTGCACCCGACATATAATGGTCGAAAAAAACTGCACAGAAAACAAAAGCAGCGGGAACCCCACTAAAATCTAGCATGAACTCGTTTGTTCCGTAAGGGTTAACAGTTCCTGACCCACTAGTGGCACCCGTTAATAAGGGTAATAACAAAATTACCGAACTCCGAACAATCTTCCAAAGGGAAAGTCAAAACTCATACGTATATAAACAGACAAAATCAGTCAACAAGCGGGAAAATGTGAAAACCGTAATGACCCTGACTTGGTACAAGCATTTCCAAAGAAATGGTGGGTTGAATAAGATTTTACGGCGCCAAACCCCCCGGTTTCATTACGGTTCAAAGGTTAAACGACACGAACGTCATCTGATATAGAAATCATGCTGGACATCAGTATACGGTAGATTTAATGTAATCTTCAGCTTTTTCTCATGTCTATAGACATATATTACAAGTTATCTATTTAACTTTTGAATCAAAAGTAAATAAATCATATTTAATATAAAAAATTAATAATAATATCAACTCAATTCGGTTGTTTCGAATAATTTCCATTCCGTCAAAATTTTGTTATTTTCGTCTGCCAGATCACGTGATTTCGATGGAACTACTGGTCCTGAGCTTCCGGTGTCAATGTACACAACAAAAACTCCAATCGATATGTGCCTTTTTAACGTTCGATTCTCAAGTTAAAAATATCTTAACATTTTCTGTAAAAGACAGATATCAATTAAATTATTTTATTTGTATCAAAGACTTCAACGCAGAGACAAATAATTCTTTAAAATTAAATTTGTTTTCTTTCTTTATTTGCGGCTGTCAGCACCGATATCATGAAAGGAAAACGATCTGCCTTTATATATATATTTCTTATATAAGACAGATAGTGGGGTACCGAACACCAGTATTTATTCAGCGGTTTCCTTGGCGTCTCCATATTACAATTACTTATAATCTACCGCATTTACGACTATGATATGCTGACGTTGTCACAGTAATAGCGTAAACACCAGAAGTCGCCTGCCTATTTGTTCAGACGTGAAACAACCGAATTCGGTTGTTTCGAATCATGTCAATTCCGACCACGTTCCGTCTTTTTCGTGTCTTGACGTCTGAACAAATAGGCAGACGACTTCCGGTGCTTACGCTATTATTGTGACAACGTCAGCATATCATAGTCGTAGATGCGGTAGATTATAAGTAATTGTAATATGGAGACGCCAAGAAAACCGCTGAATAAATACTGGTGTTCGGTACCCCACTATCTGCCTTATATAAGAAATATATACATAAAGGCAGATCGTTTTCCTTTCATGATGCTGACAGCCGCAAATAAAGAAAGAAAACAAATTTAATTTTAAAGAATTATTTGTCTCTGCGTTGAAGTCTTTGATACAAATAAAGTAATTTAATTGATATCTGTCTTTTACAGAAAATGTTAAGATATTTTTAACTTGAGAATCGAACGTTAAAACGGCACATATCGATTGGAGTTTTTGTTGTGTACATTGACACCGGAAGCTCAGGACCAGCAGTTCCATCGAAATCACGCGATCTGGCAGACGAAAATAACAAAATTTTGACGGAATGGAAATGATTCGAAACAACCGAATTACCTGCTATCAATATTCACCTGTTACATCTAAACAACTAAAAATGTGGTATTAATTGAAATACCAATTTGTTTATTTATCATATCAGTAAATCACTGTTTACGTAATTTTTATAAGATTTTACATTCGATTTTGATATTGAAGGATTTCCGTCATAAACATATCAGTTCTTTTTAGGAGTATTAAATGCAGTCCATAGTATTTATGTTCACACAGAATATGAAATCCCCCAACATATGAGAGCTATGTGTTGTTTTACCGCGTACATAGCCTGTATCCTATGATCAAAATGTAAAAATATTGTTTTACATTTTAATAACAAAAATAAATTAAAGCAAAACATTCAAAGTAAGAGGTAATTAACAACACTATTAAAGTCAACATGTTTTGGCACAATCGTCTATACTCGTTATAACAACAACTGACACAAAGACGTCTCAAAACATTGATTTGCATTTGCTAAGGAGGAAATTGAAAGTTAGAACACCTTTTGTTCCCTTCAGTCTTTAATAATGTATGTATTAAAAAAGAAAAACAAAATACAGGACCACCCAAAAAGGAGAACAAAAAAGTTAAGTCTCAAATTTCCAATAAAAAAAACATGATGTGTTTTTACTTCATAGTCTTCTAATAAAAAACAAATGTTTACTCCAAAAACCCTTCAAAGGAGACCCTACTCGATTAGAAAGGTTTATAAGTAAACCAATGTCTAGCGAAAGACGTACTCGATTAGGAAGGTTTATCAGTAGACCAACGTCTTGAGGAAAATGTACTTGGTTAGGAAGGCATATCAGAAAACCAACGTCTTGAGGAAAACGAATTCGATTAGGAAGGTTTATCAGAAAACCAACGTCTTGCGAAAAACGTACTCGATTAGGAAGGTTTATCAGAAAACCAACGTCAAAAGAAAAAAAATGTGTTCTATTAGGAAGGTTAATCAGAAAAGCAACGTCTTGTGAAAATGTACTCGATTAGGAAAGTATATCAGAAAACAAACGTCTTGAGAAAAACGAATTCAGTTAGGAAGGTTTAACAGAAAACCAACGTCAAAAGAAAAAAATGTGTTCGATTAGGAAGGTTTATCAGACAAGCAACGTCAAAGGAAAAACGTGTTCGATTAGGAAGGTTTATCAGAAAAGCAACATCAAAGGAAAAACGTATTCTATTAGGAAGGTTTATCCGAAAACCAGCGACAAGGAAAAAAGGGACTATATAAGGAAGGTTTATCAGAACACCAAAGCTAAGAGAAAAACGTAATCGATTGAGAAGATTTTTCAGAATGCTAATGTAAAAAGTATAACGTCCTCGATTAGGAAGGCTAATCAGAAAACCAACGTCTAGAGAAAAACGTACTCGATAAGGAAGGTATATCAGAAAAACAATGTAAAAATGTACTCGATTTCGAAGGATTATCAGAAAGCCAACGTGAAGAGAAAAACGTACTCGATTAGGAAGGTTTAACAGAAAACTAAACTAAGAAAAAACGTACTTGATAGGGAAGGTTTATCACAAAGCAAAAAAATAATCGAATAATTAGTGAAACGAACATTGAGAAAGTCATTTGTGAACAATCCTACAAAAGACATGTTTTAAAGTACATTCGGCAAATGAGATGCAATAAGATGTGTGAAATTACTGGATGTACTTTACAATCAATAGGAGAAGTCAGGAAACATTTAATAAAGATTTATCATGTAACAAATAATACGACAAATGTTTCCATATTTCAGGGAGAAAATGTATCTGTGACAATTCAAAATGAAAGGAATTCTGAGAATATAGATTTTGATTTGATTTTTTTTGGGTGTTTTAACGCCACTTTCAGCTATATCATGGCGACCAGTTTTAGTGGTGGAAGAAGTCGGAATACCCGGAGAGAACCACCGACCATGGACAAGCAACTGGTTATCTTTATCACTTGCGGCTGCGAGTCGATAGCACCCTTTTTGTCATTTACAAAGCCGGGCGCGAACCCACGCTGTATTAGTGATAGGCTTGAATGAGTTGTTAGGTAGTTGAACTACCTAACTCATTGATCCACCAGGGCCCTGAGAATATAGAAGAAAAGATTGTAGTTAAGAGTCACAATATATTGAACACAGACTGTTAAAGCATTTCAGATTTCTTGGACTTAAATATGGACGACTTTTTGGACGTTATAGAATGTAATGAAAATATTCAACTGAGCAAAATGTGCATCCTAAAAAAACTGAACACGATGATGTAAACAGCAGCACTGTACAATGATGTGATTTAACCACACAAAGAGTAATCTTGACTTCAAAAGAAATATAAAGTTGTTCGAATCCCGCTCATGGCGAGGTGTACTTGATACAACATTATGTGATAAAGTTTGTCAGTGACTTGTGGCATGTCGGTGGTTTTCAACGGGTACTTCGGTTTCCTCCACCAATAAAACAGACGACCACGCTATAACTAAAATATTGTTGAAAACGGTGTAAGACAATTAAACACTCAATAAAGTAACGCTTATATATAGTTAAACGTTCATTTGTTTCTTCCAGGGGGCCCGGGTGGCTCAATGAGTTAGGTCGTTGGATCTAGTAACTCATACAAGCCTATCACTAATACGGCGTGGGTTCGCGCCCGGCTTTGTAAATTACAAAAAAGGTGCACTCGACTCGCAGCCGCAAGTGATAAAGTTTACCAGTTGCTTGCCCATGGTCGGTGGTTCTCTCCGGGTACTCCGGCGTCCTCCACCACTAAACCTGATCGCCATGATATAGCTGAAATATTGTTGAAAGTGGCGTTAAAACACCAAAAATCAAAATCAATCATTTATTTCTACCAAAAATGATCTAGAGGGACAGGGGTTAGGGTTATGGTGTTTAACGTCACTTTCAACAATATTTCAGTTAAAGCACGACACACCATGATAGTGGTAAATTATTTAAAGCACATGCTTGACACTGTAGAAATATGGCAGGTGTGAGTATAAAGCAGATGCGCATTTGCAAATCTATTGACAAGATGGTTTCTCCTTTTAAAAGATTAATACTGTCAGATGAAAAGCATTTTCAAAGACCATTCAAAAGTTTGAATTCATCATAGTGATAAATATTCAATGATAAAACCCAGAATATCAAAGAGAATAAAAAGAAATAATCACCAAATAGGAATAAATAACACTGATAGCATATTTAATGAAAACATGTGGATTATCTTACAAACTGGACGAATGATATGTAGATTTAAGTACAGTAGTGTGAATAGTCATTACAACACCGCTATTCCACATGCGCAACTAATAAACGTGAGAGAATACAGAAGGTGCAATCAAAAAAGCACAATCCAGAGAAAGTGGCAACAAAGCGTACACAGGACAAAGACAAACACAGCAAAAACACAACAGACTATGCGTTGGACACCAATACACGTAAACAAATACAAATAACGTAAATAAGACATCCGCCCTACTAGAAACAACTAGAGGTAAAGACGAACCGAAAATCGTTTTTATGCGGAAATCGTAACTGATCTGAGAACGCAAAGACACATAATAGGACAATACAAAAGTCTTGGTAGTGATAGAGGAAAGAAAACATCTACGCAAAAAGCAAAAGATCCATTCTCAATTGAGGTATGGATATTTCGTAAGCCAGATTGTGATGACGACCGTAGAATTTACGTAGAGATGACATTCATCTAGGAGCAACGTAGCCTTGTTTGAGTAGCTTTCGTGTCAGCAGCTGAGTTCTGTCCAGAAAATCACTGTACTGGACAAAAGCTCCATAATAACGTATGAGTTGTGAAATGTAAACTCCATACGCTGGTGATGCTGGAATATTGCTACTGATGGAAGGGGAAGTTGACTATTGGAAAAGTGAAGTCATCGCATTTATTGTAGAGTTTTGTTTTTAATCTTCCTCCGTTGTCCATTTCAAGATGAAGGTCAAAATCGAGACTTAAATAATGGAATCAGCGTTGCCTCTCATTGAAGAACTGAGAAAAACAAGTACCATTATCTTGTTATTGATAGAGATAAGAATTACTTTGTCAATAGCCACTCAAAATCTAATACTAAATATAAACAGATTCTTAATAAAAAAAAATGTCTACCTGTGTTTTTTTCAATAATGGCACTTATGGTTTCCAAGATCAAGTGGTAAAATGGAGGACAAAGGGTCAACACCCAAAATAATAACCTTTTTTAATTAATCTGAAGTCCAACGATTTGCATGCTGTTTTTCATTGAATTCATTGACAGAAACCCTGTTTGGAGTAAAGTAGAAAATGTGTTGTAGCTCTTACCGTTTTAAAATGAGGGGAAAAGGGGGGGGGGGCTATATGTAAATGGGACCGACGCAGAAAATTTTGAACGAATATCATAATGCTTCTTTTCAGAATC
This sequence comes from Gigantidas platifrons, assembly GCA_002080005.1. Lineage (NCBI taxonomy): Eukaryota > Metazoa > Mollusca > Bivalvia > Mytilida > Modiolidae > Gigantidas > Gigantidas platifrons. The sequence goes on from MJUT01054534.1 coordinate 282,993, forward strand.
AGATTTAATTCTTAGCGTGACTGTGAAATACAGAACAGCAATAGAAGCGCTGTTCTTTTCCTTTTATTTGCCTATGAGTGTGGTGTTGGGTGGTCTCTTGTGTCCGTATCTTTTCTTACTAATTCTGCCAGCAAATTGCCTATGAAATAGTTGAAAAACTGCCCACATGATGTTATCTATGTGTTCATGATCTTGTATTTAAAGGTCAGCATATTTAACTCTTTATTTATTTAACGAGGATTGCCGACAGCAGATGGCTACGAGCGGTTTTCCGCACCGGGCATGTCTTGCTTACATAGTTTATATGTTTTTTTTGCGTATGGTGGTGTCCAACACATAGTGTGTTGTGTTTTTGTTTTGTTTGTCTTTGTCTTGTGTATGGTGGTGTCCTGTGTTGTGTTTTTGTTTTCTTCGTCTTTGTCTTGTATATGGTGGTGTCCAACACATATTGTGTTGTGTTTTTGCTTGATTTGTCTTCGTCTTATGTTGCCAGTTTCTCTGAATTGTCCATTTTTGATTGTCCCTTCGGTCATCTCTAACGTTTAGAAAACAAGACAACATATTTCTAACAGAAAACATTTGACAAAAATGTACTTTTTTATACACGTAATATACAGATATATTAAAACCTCAATTCTGTCTTCCTACTTTACCAATTGGGAACTAATTAATATAATATGTGCTGTGTTTACAGATAAAAAAAGAACTATTTTCGCTACATTTCAAATGTTTCCAATTACAACCGCATGATGCATACACTGAGATATAGAATGTTTATCTTTACCATATCATCGTTAAACCAGCAGGTAAGCATGAAAATAGTTTCATCAAATAATTAAAATTATATAAAAATCCTAGATCTGAACATTCACAACATAGATAATCAGATATGACTTTTATATCACCGTCGATATACTAGTAGGTAATTGCAGCTGTCTATAAACAGGATGAGAGTTGCTATTTTCTTTTTGGTGGATACGTTGTGGTCATGATCGTATCATAGTGGGATTAACGACTACATGTGCAATCTGTGTCTATCACAACTAACGTTGTGAATTCGAATCCCACTCAAAGCGAGATATACTCGATGAAACATTACGTGATGAAGTTTGTCATTGACTTGTGGCAGGTCGGTGGTCTTCTCCCGATGAAGTTTGTCATTGACTTGCGGCAGGTCGGTGGTCTTCTCCTGATGAAGTTTGTCATTGACTTGCGGCAGGTCGGTGGTCTTCTCCGTATACTCAAGTTTCCTCCACCAATAAATCTGACCGCCACGATATAATTCAAATATTAAGTGGCGTTAAGCTCCCTAACCCTTTTGGAGGCACGAGTGGGGAAGTGCTTAAGATCGTAGACTTCTGACCATAAACCTTACACCATTGACATGTGTCTGCACACAAATATCCACTTCTAGTGTTTATTGTTTCAAGATAACTACTCATGGCCCGGGTTTTAAAGGCAAGTGTGATACAATAGCGATGTTTCGGGGTTACATAAAATTTTGAATCTTGAAGAGCGAAAAGCGTAATATGGCATCAAACTTAGGGCACAATATCATACGGTGGAATTGATACTTATGCTTCTGTCAACGCAATGTTTCCAAGATTGGAATATGACAGTGTACGTACACAGATAGCCTGACATTGTAAGGTTTTGTGTAATTTCGCGAGAACTCATTTAGTGGAGAACAAATTGACACTTATAACAACTACAAAAAAAAATAATAAAAAATATGGATTAGACTGTTAAATTTATATCACGGAGCACATTGACAGAATATGAACAGATTGAAGTTATTTGTAAAAAGATCGAAATTAATGCATGACGCTCAGGTTATTAGAAGCTTGATTAGTAATGAACAACGTGATGCTATAGTTTACTTGTCGAAATATCAAGATTAAATTAAATTACAAACGGAGATATAAATTATGTGGAAAATGCAATTAATATCGAAAGGTCATTTATTCAATGGCTTAAGATTCACACACAACAGAAATGTAAAATGATCGAATCAGTAATAACAAATAGCAAGCTATTACAAGGCCAAAGGCTATCACCATCCGTTCAGAGAACCATCTGCATTTTTAATGTTTTTTTAATGTTGAACATTAGGTACCAGTTAGAATAACACGACGGGTGCCACTAGGGGGCAGCAACTGCCTACCCTTCCGGTGCACCAGAGTTCACCCCCGGTTTTAGTGGGGTTCGTGTTACTCAATCTTTGCTTTTCTGTAATGTTTTTTAGACCGTTGTTTGTTCTGTTTCTTGCCATTGTGTTGTCTGTCCTCCTTCAATTTTAGGATCCTGATTACCCCTTTGGTATCTTCAAACTCTTCTTAGACAAATTTGGACCAACCCCTGTGAGACTGTTTTTATAGTGCAATCTTTGTATTTCTTGTCTTGTAACACCTTTGATATGTTGTTATTACATTTGGAAACAGAATGTTTCATGATTATGAGAAAGAGATGCACGTAAGTACATGCAAACTTACACAGTTTTGAAATGTTTTATTTCTGTTGCATGTAAAGTTCTAATTGGCTCTTTTCGACTCTAACATTAGTACCTAATTGCCATTTTAACTGTTAACAATGTAGCCTGTTTGACATTTAGAAAACTACCGAAACAATTAATAGTAAGGTTTATTTGTTTTTCTTATTTCTTATATGTCTGAAATACATCATCTTGTAAATAATTCACAGATTCACAGTGTCATATTTTTTGCTTTTGCTTTTAGAATGAAAATGTTACACATTAAGGGTTGTGTTGAATAAATTCTAAAAATTTGATATTAAAGCTATATGAGAGATAAACTATTTTAACGTTGCATATTTCACATGTCTGAGATAAAATCTGAAAACACACACACACACACACACACACACATAACCAATAAGGGCAACTTCTTTTGTTTCAATAGCAATGTATCTAACTTGTACAATAATGATGTTATAAAATAAATGTTGTGAGATCCTATTACAACATTTGTCAAATTCTTAAGCTTGTTTATAACATCTGTCTGTAATATTGACCTGTATCAGCGAACTGTTACTGATATTAAAGGCCACATTTACTATAACAGCATTAATTGTTGAGGGTATTATTGTACAACAATAGATAACGTAATAATACAATTCTCACTGTGTATCGTCAACTTTTCTCGGCTTATCAATCTTAAAGAAGACGCATAAAAACGATTTTGTGAGTACAATATATATACATAAATTTATAAAAGATTTTAAAATTGAATGAGTTATTCTTTAGTATTCATGCCATAGGATTTTAAAGTGTTCGGGGTTTATTTTCCACAAATTCTCCCTATATTTTCAGTAAAATTCTTTTTGGTAAAGTTGTTCCATTCCAGTCACGGAAAAATGTTCAATTGCATGATTATTAGCTATAGTTTAAATGGTTCGCCACTGGGCCATCATGATTTTCTGCGAATAAAGACCCGTTTACACGATCACAGTTTTCCATCAAAAACTTGATCAAAGTTTTCTTTGACAAAGTTCTATGGTCGTGTAAACCTGCATCAACAACTTTGTCAAAGAACTTTGATGGACTTTGACGAAATAAAAACCCATCCTATTTTTCTAGAACCTTTGACGGGCTTTGATGAGAATTCACCACTCAAAACATATTTCGAATCAAGATCTATGTAGCCAAAAGCACATGAGTGTGAAAAATGGCGACCGAAAGGTAAATTGGGATAAAAACTTTGATCAAACTTTGATCATGTAAACGTGATAACTTTGAAAAAAGTTTTCTTTGAGCAAATTTACTGTCAAAAACTTTGACCAAAACAAGCCTTAATAGACAAATGCAATAAATGTTTTTGATACACTGTCTCCTGTTTCTCCAACATATAATATTTGATAACAAATTTCATAAAATACTCCATATAAAACATGTACGGATTTAATGGTAACATAATTTCGAAACACGAATTTGAAATATATTCTTGTATATATAAGAAATTACAAGAAAATCGTTTTTTTTTAACAAACTGAATAAATGTGAACCATGTGGTAAAAATAATCGATCGATAGCATATAGTCACATGTGTTATAGTACCGAGAAAACACACGTGTGTGTAGAAATCGTTGATTTTTTTTTATTGGTTTGCAAATATGTTTTTATTGAAATAGATAAGTGAATGTCATTTTACGATTTTTATTCTTTAAGTATTAAAACTAAAGTTCGTATCCCCCAGGTATAGGTGACCTTTGCAGAATTTTGCAATGCTGTTTAGGACCTTTTGTTTTCTGGCTCCCAGAGATTTAAACATTATTTGGCTTTGAGCCTACTTGATGATTATTCCAAAAAAGCATAGCGCGCACTAGATTTAATATCCTCGTTTTGATAACACTTCCTATTTTGTCATTTTACGAATTTTGCCCCCTTATATGGCACTTTTAAGTAAATTTATTATTAAAACTAAATCCCCCAGGTATAGGTGACCTTAGCATAGCTTGGCTATCCTGTGTAGAACCTTTGTTTTCTGGCTCTCTGAGAGTTTTTAAGTATTTGGCTTTGATCGTACCTGATGAAGGTTATTCCAGAAAAGCGTCATGCGCACTATATTTGATTTCTACGTTTTTATGAATGCATGTATATATTAATGTTGATTGCACTTCCTGTTTTGTCATTTAAGATATTGATTACTGAAATGAACATATCGGCCATCGAAATTCACATACAAATGTACATTGTATTATGCCATTCGAACTTTTCGGACTTGAATTGTTATTGACAAAATAGATAAGCGCAATGCGTTTCTAATCGGACATTTTAATTAAACATAATCTCGTCTATTTAGTATTGAGAGAAAACTAATGTAGGCAAACATATCGAAGCTTGATATGTTTGGCTTATACTGATAAAATAAGTCAATTGAACTGTTCAATACTACTGATCTTGTCAATGATAGTATACATCATAGGCCACTTTACAAGAGGGATAAATTGGCACTGAATGAGTACCTTACAGAACTCTAATAAATGTCATTAGCAGTGTTTATATTTCTGTTGTTGTTCTTCGATAAATCACATTAATATAGCGATTTTATCTACTTTCAAATGAAGTAGGGTGTTTCATACATGGTAATACTATTTGCAGATTTCATTTATAAATGTTCAATTAAGTTTCACTTAGAAACGAACATGGCAATGTTTTTGAATAATTTATTGTTTCGTTTCGCTAAAAAAAAGTTTAAGGGAATGCGTTATATTTGATATTTTATTTCCCATAAGATAAAGTCATACATATAATAACAGTACATCAGTAAAACACGTCAAATGTATTTTAACTTTTTTTTTCTTTTTTAAACAAAATGAATCTATCATAAATTTGACCAATCGGCGACTCTTCTACAAAATCCAACAGACAAGACAAGTATGTGCGGTCTGGGAACGCACCCGACAGACACCGCATATATTCATGTTGATCAATGACGCGACCCCTAAAGGAGTATTTTGGATCGCCACGCGGCGACCGATATAAAAAGGGGGCGAGTGCGGGAATCTAATTTTACTTCGATCGCGACATTTCCTTGAGATATTTATACAAATCAGATTTATTGCAGTTGTGTCCAACACTAACATCAATTTCGTATATTCATTTCGTCAATTTATTATTGTTTGTTTGTTTGATGGTGTTTAACGCCACTTTCAACAATATATCAGTTATATCGTGGCGGTCAGTTTTATTGGTGGAGGAATCGGAGTAAACCACCGACCTGTCGCAAGTCACTGACAAACTTTATCACATAATGTTGTACACCTAGCCCTGATCGAGATTCGAACTCTCAACATATTATTGTTGAAGTAGAATAACAAATTAAAATTCTTGTTTATTTTGTTGACGTTATCTGAGAAAAAGAATGGGTGTAAATCTCTTCAATGTAAGACAAAATAGTAAACACAGCTGAGATGATTCATTGTCTTTTTATTTATTATGGCAACAATTTTATTACATAAAGCAAACAAATAGATTATACCTTAAGACCGACGTATTATGTTCTTACATAGACACAAGTCTGGTCGACTGGTGCAATCATTTACCGATATTTCTTGCGTATTTTCTTTGTTATATCCACGTAAAGAGCATTAGTCAATAACAACATATTATCAACTTTAGTTTTATATGTATGTTTTGTGAATCGTTGTTTATTCTTTTTTCCTTTTTTCTATTGGACATTGTGTTGTCTGTTCTTCTTCGATTTATGAATTATGATTACACCTTTGGTATCTTCAAACTCTTCTGAGATGAAGAGAGCCACTAAAGTATTTCGCTAGGTCCCTCCCAATCCGCCACCCTCACGACCAGAGGAAGATGGAAGAGTGTTTAATCAATTTGAATAAAGGCAAGGGTGACGAGGGGTGTTTAAAATTCTGCAATATTCTGAAATGGGGTGTAGCTGTGCAAAGAAAATGACTGAAGGGTTGTTCAGAGAGTACAGTGCGTTATAACAGCAAAAGTATGAAAGTCCAATGATAGGGTCAAAACTAATATACACCTTGGCGGGAGCCCCCTAAATGTTGAGGCACTTGATATCAGCCTGTCAAGCCTATAGGTAAATAGGGCACTGTATATTATTAATTTATTTTGCATTCAAGAGATAATATAATGTATAAATGAACTTTTTAAGTTAATATACATGCACTAAATACGAAAACATTTAAACGAGCTTGAAATTAACTTCCAGATATATTTCAAATATCTAATTTAGTACTTGCCAATTGTTTCGGCGTAGATTGGATGTGCTATATTTATTAACAAGGAATGATAAACCACGACATGTCTTAGCTGACAACTTGCTTCCTAAAAATTCCTGAGATTATTCCAAAATTATGATACAGTTCGTAATTGCTTTTCTTTTGATTAATTATTTTAGTGAAATCAATCGAAATACAAATATACATTTTTGTTGTATGTGAGTTATGATTGTACAAATAGACTGTTTTCTTGCGAGTTAAGAGGTCAACGTCAGTATGAAAATGAGTTCAAACTTGTTGATCACATCTGTAATATAAAAATAAAAACACCACCATGATACCTGTTTAAACTAAACCCTGAATAAAACGGATGGTGCTTTAATGCCATTTTGAACAATATTTCAGTTATATCATGACTGTCAGTTCTATTTGTGTAGGAAACCTGAGTACCGGTAGAAACCGGTAGAAAACCACCGACATGTCGCAAGTCACTGGCAAACTTGATCACATAATGTTGTATCGACTACACCTCGCCATGAACGTGGTTCGAACTCACAACGTTAGTGGTGATAGGCACTGATTGCATAACTAGTTGTAAATCCATTGACAAACGTTATCACATAACATTGAAAAGACTCCAAACTTGTTTATCACATCTGTAATATAGAAATAAAAACTACACCTACCATTTCAATTAGAAGTTTAAGAACCATCAAACTCAAAAAAGGGTGCACTCGACTCGCAACCGCAAGTGGTAAAGTTTACCAGTTGCTTGCCCATGGTCGGTGGTTCTCTCCGGGTACTCCGGCTTCCTCCACCACTAAAAATGGTCGCCATCATATAGCTGAAATATTGTTGAAAGTGGCGTTAAAACACCAAAAATCAAATCAATCAAATCAAACTCATTATCATCAAACACAAGAGGAACAAAGTCATTGTAAAATTAGGGCAGTAGAGTAGGTGTATTAAAATACAATAATTTGATATTATGAAGAAAATCCGTTTTCTAAGGAAATCAAAAGATTTCCTTATCTAGAATCCATCAAACATTTATCACAGTTTCTTTTATGTACGTTGAAAGCTTACAGCCAGTAAATCTATGATTTTTTATCGTTATAAACCTGTTGTAAGCACGTCTTAACAATGTCTAATCACCTATGATATCGTTATATTTCTCTTTGATGTCTTATATATGTATTGATTGTATATTAAGACATTTGGTATATATATACAAATGTATATCATTACCAATGTGTCAGTGTTAAGTTGATACATGTATGTTGTACTTTTATCAAACAAGTGAACGAATGAGTTATGATTGTAATGATAATGGGGTGTTTTAAGCATTTGTATAGATCGTGACTGGTCAGTATAAATGATGGTGTAAATGAGAGACTCATCAGAATGTACGTCATTAGGTCAGGGGTTAGGGTTATGGTATTTAACGCCACTTTCAACAATATTTCAGTTATATCGTGGCGGTCAGTTTTATTGATAGTGGAAAGCGGAGTACCTGGAGAAAACCACTGACCTGTCGCAAGTCCCTGACAATTTTTTTCACATAATGTTGAATCAAGGACACCTTGCCATGAACGGGATTCGAACCCATGATGATAGTTGTGATTGGCACTGATTGCATAGGTTGTTATAAATCCAACTACCATGTGATAACGACAACGACGATCCAACAAGGCATTTGATATAAACATCTTTGCCCCATTTAGAGTCCAGTGTAAAGCCATATTGACCACCGAATGATTAGGACAAATGTTTAAATATTAAATAATTTGTGATAAGTTTGTTCACTGGAAGCTGGAAATGACAGTACAGACAAATCAATAACAGCTGCTCAACGGAAATTTATATTAATATTTTTACTTTACTAATAACATTTGACAATTTAGATTCTGTTGTTATTATGTTTGTGTCTATGATATCAACTTTGTCAATAACAAAGTTTGTCATTTTGTGGGTTAGTTTGACAATGGTTCTGAGTCTCGTTTTCTAGAATATTTCTGAAATATACAAGCGGTCAGTAACACTGGTGGAGGAAACCGCGGCTATCACAGGTAACTGAAAAATTCGATGAAAAACCTGCAAAGAGCACACCACGCGAGAGTACCCACAACCCTCTATGAGCGGAAGTACCAATACTTCGCCATAGGCGATAACACTCATAACCTATAACGCTATGGGCGGGAAGACTCACACCCTGCTATGGGCGAGAGTAATCACAACCCGCTATGGGCGAGAGTACCCACAACCCTCTATGAGCGAAAGTACCAATACTTCGCCATAGGCGATAACACTCATAACCTATAACGCTATGGGCGGGAAGACTCACACCCTGATATGGGCGAAAGTAATCACAACCCGCTATGGGCGAGAGTACCCACAACCCTCTATGAGCGAAAGTACCAATACTTCGCCATAGGCGACAACACTCATAACCTATAACGCTATGGGCGGGAAGACTCACACCCTGATATGGGCGAGAGTAATCACAACCCGCTATGGGCGAGAGTACTCACAACCCACTCAGGACGAGAGTACTCACATTCCTCTATGGACGAGAACACTCACTCTCCGCTATGGACGAGAAGGCTCACACCCCGCTATGTGCGGGAAAACTCACTACCCGCAATGAACGAGAGTACGCACACTCCACTATTGATGAGAGTACGCACACCCCGCTATTTGCGAGAGTACCCACAAGTCGCTATGGACGATATTACTCACACTCTGCTATGGTCTACAGTACTCACACCTCGATCTCAGCGCGAAGATCCCATCCTCTCTATGGGCGAGAAGACTCACACCCTCTATGAACGAGAGTACTCACACGCCGCTTTGGGCAAAGGTACTCACATCCCGCAATCGACAGGAATATCCACACGCCGCTTTGGACGGGAAGACTCCAACCCGCTATTGGCGAGTACTCTCTACAAGTCGTTATGGACGAGAATACTCACACTCCGCAATGGTCGACAGTACTCGTATCCCGATCTCAGCGGGAAGACCCCCACCCCTCTATGGGCGAGACGACTCTCACCCTTTATGAGTGAAATTACTCACACCCCGTTATGAGCAAGAGTACACATAACTTCAGTTTTGATAGTCATTGATTTCAAAAGTTTATGTAAATTCAAATACAATACGACCACGGCAATGACGTCGTAGTTGAACTACCTCAGATGGTGAGTGTATATAGGGTAGTTAATTAGTGATTGCAGTGGTGGCAAATCAGAAAACAACATTGAAAATATTTTTTTATGCTAAGCTCCTGGAAATACGGGATATTGTTGAACATTTCTAAAAAAAAAAACTCAGATTGTATCTATTAATTTAAATTATCACCAAATATTTGCCTTGTAGCCTTTTTAGTGTAATATCTGTTAAATTATTTTAATTTAAAGAAATGTTTGCTACACATTATAGAGTAAACAATGCAGCGACATTGCTGCGAGCATATAGCAGTTATATATTTAGATTTAGCTTTGAAATCAGTGTCAATGACACACGTCGTTCATATATATATATAAACCGACTACAAAGCAACACAACAACATAAAAAAAAGAAGTTAAAATATAACAAAAATCACTATAAGTCTACAAAAAGACTATAATTATCATCAAATTGACGGATATTTCGCTTGACCGACAAGCTTCATCAGCGTCTGTAATCTGATCTGAAAGATAATCTGAGGATCAGATTGTCACGTGACCATCAGTTATCGTGACGTAAAAATCAAAATATTAAACTTTATATTATTCAAATATATATGTACACTAATTACGTAAGTTCGTATGCCTGATCATCAAATTTACTCTAAATTGATGCAAATATATTTGAACGTTATGAATAGGAAGCTTAAACAGGGATAGTCATCAGTTCCACCACTATAAACAAAACGAACGATCATCTCTCATCTTAACTGAACTCTCTGAACACAGAAAGACCACGAAATATGACGTTGGAAATCCAGGTCATGGATTGGGACAGGCACAAATAATATGGCGGGATTAAACCAGTAAATGGGACCTCAAACCTCCCTTCTTGATAAGTGGGTTTCCAACGCAAATATCTATAAAAGCAAAGGATGTTTTCAATATAATGATTATTCTGTTCTATTTTTATCTAGTAAAGTAATAATAGAGGGTCATCAAGAACAACATGTTGATCCGTACGAAATTACATTACTCAACTTCACACAGACATGTGATCAGTGTTGAAATTCTAATTGAAACTATCTGGTTTATTCTTTTCGTCGTTTTTTCAAAATGAATTTCATCTTGATTGCCCGATTTCTTCTAAGATTACATAATTTGTTTTTCAAGACGGTGTTAATTGAGGTGCAACTAATAGCGAGCAGATAGAGCTCTACAGCAACATGGGCATGCAATACACAGTTTGGTCTGCCTAATGATGAGATTGAAATCCTTTCGTCCGGAAGTTGATAAAAGTTGGCGTGTAATATATTACAAAAGTCAAAGTCGATAGATGGTTGTCTTAAGTATTTTTTCCGGAATTTTTTTTATGTCAACAATAAAAAAAACTTTATATTTTGTGATATTCAACTTTCACTCAAATATATACACACTGGCCAGACAGAAATGCTGTGCTCGCATCTAGGCAATGCCTACTCCATATTATCTCATCTCTACCTCACCTACAAACTTTTAATATAAATATAACCAGGCACTAACCATTAATGTGCAGTGACACTTTTATCAAAATCATCACAATGTTTAATAAGACTGTATTCCTATTTATGCTGAGTTGATGCTCATCTTTTTAGTTTTCTCTTGTGTGTTTTTTATGTTTTGTTTGTCTTCGTCATGTGTCTTGTGTAACCCAATGTCGGCCAGTGTCTCTGGATTGTCCATTGTCTTATGTTTATTGATCTTTTGAAAAAAGTAAGCGAAAGTCGTTACAAATTTCGTATGCATCGCTGTCAAAATAGATGAAGTCATCATCTTTTAATAATTACATTACTTCCGGTTTTCATTGAAATGCTACAATATGATTGGTTATGAAGTGGTCACATGATTATAAAAGAGATGTTTCACATCCCAATGAAACTCAAACCCGAACTTGCACGTGCCTCCATGACGACGTCAGATGTAAACAATCAATGGCGTAGTAATTTCCAACAGCAAATAATCTAACACAAATAAAATTCACAACGAAAAATTCAACTATATTAAATGTTGGTGTGATTTAAATGTAATTATAAGAATTGAATGCATTCTTTTGAAGTTTCATTGGGGTATGAAAGCGTTGATCGAAGCACATTTTCAACATGAAGCGCGGTCGCTTCATTGAAAATGTACTTCGGTCAACGCTTTCATACCCCAATGAAACTTCAAAAGAATGCATTCAATTCTTAAATGAAATACAACATATGACCATGCTGAAATTGTTGCATAGGTATAAAGAAGAAATTGTTTATAACAAAGCATGTACTTTTAGCATGTTTTTGTTGTTAAAGAGGGTACAAATCTTTTCAAAACGGAAATATGTAGAAATAGATGTAACGTAATAAACGAATAAATGAAATTATATTGTATTAGCAGTTTGTTGTGGAGAAAATGATAGTAATATACATGTACTATATTGACACTGTTTAAAATATTTTGGGTAAAATGCATTTTTCCATATTGCATGTTATAAATTACACATGCATTAATGAATTCTGTATTTTGTCTATATATTCTCTATGCTGATGATTCTGTTATATCATCATAAAATAAGAAAATAATAAAAATACCACACAGTGGGAACATATAACAATACCATAGAAAAATTGTAGACAAAGAAAAATTGGCATCCCTAATTAACACAGATGCATGATCGCTCACTTCCTTGACTTGTAACATGTCAGGAATAAAGTATGCATGTATATGAGTTAGCAATCCTTGTTATTTTGACCAGGTGAGTAATTCTACAGCTATATAATCCCGAGACCATAATCCTTTTCAATGACATGAAGATGTTTGTTTTCTACAAGAAAAACACATTGAGATGGAATGTGATAGCGCTAGCTTACTGAAATAACATGCCACAGATAAGACATGTCACCGCACACGGGCACATTATTCCGATAGCCAGTTGACCAGTATTTCTGTCTATGCTCAATAAATATGCACGCTTTGCGAAAAAAATGTTAAAACAATTTACATTTCTTGGGTTGGCACTAGTGGAGTAGTAAGAACTGCCTACCCTTCCGGAGCACCTTAGTTCAACCCCGGTTTTTAGTGGCGTCTGTGTTGTTTCTGTTTTGTGTTTTGTAGATCGCTGTTTGTCCTTTTGTTCTCTTCCTTTTGACCACTGTGCCGTCTATCCTTCTTCGGATTACGAAATCTGATTACGCCTTTGTAATCTTCAAACGCTTCTTCACGCGACCCGAGATCGGGTTTACTATCCACACTCCAGGTATCGCGACCCAGAGGGTTGTGCGAGTCTTAGGTCTAAGTCTTAGGTATGTAACGCGCGCTCTCTACTATTTAAGGTTTATAGCAAATCCCATCTTACTGCGTCAGTTGATATCTCCTTTAACTCAGTTGGATTGTCTAGTATTACAAAAGTCCCGGGATCGAGTACCATCGCGGAATTTTTTCAGAGATGATACAAAATGCATATGAAATGTATAATCTACTGTTTTAGGTATATAAACATATGTTGACATCGATTTTAAAAACCCTTTCTATGTTGTCAAAATTTGGATTTGTATGTTATTAAGTTTCCCCAATGATGCTTTAACAAAGTCAACCCATTTTGTGTGTATCGACATACTAATCAAATTTAAATTCAAATAATTAGATCCTCTATGCCTTTTAGAATATTTATGTAAGAAAAATGGTATAACCTTTCTAACATATGAGTATTCAGAAATACAATTTCCGTAAGAAGAGTATGAAGAAACCAAAGGAATTTCCTTTTATTTCGACTCTATATATCTGTCCAGAATTATGTTTGCATATAAATCTTTTTCAATGCTTGTATTGTATTGTAAAGTACCCTATAAATATTTTGTCATATCTATGATATATAAGATGTGTGATATGTACAGATGGTTATTATTATATGTAGCACATTGGTTGATTGATTGTTTGTTATTGAACACCCATGAATATCATGTTTTAATTTGTATACTTGACACGAGAGAAGGTGTACTCCATACAACAGATACAAAGTCTCTATGTCGTAGACCATTTAAAATTCGATTTAAATAATATTGGTCTTGATCATATTATCAATAATGAAATTATCTTAAATACTTTCAAAATATTCTAAGGAAAAGATAATTCGACGCCGTAAAATCTGATTCAATCCACCATTTCTTTAGAAATGCCTGTACCAAGTCAGGACCATTGCGGTTTTCCAGTTTCCCGGTTGTTGACTGATTTTGTCTGTTTATTGATTTATGAGTTTTGAATTTCCCTTTGGAAGATTGCTCTGTGTTCGGTAATTTTGTTGTTACCCTTATTTAATACAAAGTGAAGTCTTGAGAATTTTTCAACAATGTTTGTATATTTCAAGGTGAACAGCCGTACTAGTCTAATGTTGTAAAATTTCAGTCTTCAAGGTTAAGAGTACCAGCAAGAACTGATACTCTTGCTCTTAGCACTATACTTAATAGAATGAAATTACGTGACAGCCCGGTATGCGAAGTGTGTCCTTATAATGCCGGTCTGGATTTCACAGAGTTGTCAACCTTACAAAAACTAAAAAAAAATAATTGAGGACATATGTTATTATCTTAACCACGAATGTGGTGATTTCTTCGATCAGATAGGTAAAAGTATGTTAAAAAGGATGTATGTTTGTAGATCAAGTGTTTTAAATATTGATTGAAATATATTTGTAATGTTTTACATAAACTATTATATATATTTATATATATGTATTTTAAGATGACCCTTTGACGATTTCTTTTAGCATACAACAGAATATTTTACAACTAAACATACTTTTTTATATCTGTGACTGTATTATAATTAAGATGATAGTGTGATATCATATCAGATATGTACATAATTATAGTTTAGACGCACAGCAGTTACCCCGCTTGTATGTGCCCCGATGTAAAAGGGTAGTTTTTCTAAATAAATATATATACCGAGAAGATGTACGACATGAGAGAGGAAAGAACTCATACAGAATTTCCCTGTACTCAATATCTATTAAGCGCAATGTAATGAATTGTTTTTAATACGTCTATAAATCTATCAGATATTACTACTGTACGTCCAGTGAATAGTTGATAGCTTGAGAAGCCACGCTTCTGTGTCGATGAAAGACAGCTAATAAACACGCCTTTAAAACACCTTATCTCTAAGTGGCAACGTTTTTCTTTTGATACTTTAATGTTTAATGTGAATGTTGTTAGGGATGTGATGAAAGCGATATTTAGTTATATTTCAAAAATAGTCTAGTGTTGATAGGAATAATATACCATACTCCTATGAAGGTAAAATTTTATTTATATTGTTTTTTTTTTAATTATTATTTTAAGATGTATACAATTATTGAATATTGCATACATTAAATAGTTATTAATATATGATAAAATGGAAAACAAATAAATATACCAGACTGTCATAAATTTCAAATATCATTTTTTTTTTTTTTTTTTTTTTTCCAGATATAGACAATTATTGCACATTTCATTTTAAGTATAAATAAATTAAACGGTTATTAATACACAATAAAAGGGGAAAAAACAACCCAAAAATACCACACTGTCTAGAATTTCAAATATTACAATTATTTATTTGTTTACATCTAAAGGTAACTTTCCATTATTCTATTGAAACCGTGATAAATTGTCATAAAATTTAATAAAACTCAAAAAGGAGAAATTTATGAACCATTCCTATGTAACTAATAGTGTTTTATTCTTCAAATGAGATCTCATGCATACAGGGAAGTTTTTAAAATGTAAACATAAAATAGTTTATGATATTGATGAATGATGAAAGTGACTGTTAATGTTTTGTAACACCTACAAATTGAAAAATAGTTATTAGAATAATTTCCTGAACATATGGGGAAGTGTGGTTTCTGGAAAAACTGAAATCACTTGTCTGAGGTTATTTTTACATGTTATGCGAAGAACATCATGACAATTATCTACTTCGTACCACTGTTTTATTTCTTCATTGCCAGAAATAGGTTCTGTACAGGAAGTGCCAAACTTTCTGTTTTTGGGATCGAAAAATAATTAAAACTTTGCGAGTGTTAGACATGTTTTTGAATGGGAAAGAAGAGTTTGAAGATACCCAAGCTCCAAAGGTGTAATAAAAATCCGTAAATCGAAGAAGGCCAGACAACACAATGGCCAAATGAAAAAGGACAAACAACGATCTACAAAACATACACATAAAACTAAAGATCGAGTAACACGAACCCCACTAAGAAACGGGGGGTGAACTCAGGTGCTGCGGAAGGGTAAGCTGTTCCTGATCCACTAATGGCACCCGTCGTGAAAATTAGGGTATTAAAACAGTGTGCCTGGGATTCTAAACTTTATAGAAGGGACCAACATGAGATCTGTTTATGTTCGCGATTGAACACCTAAATGAGACACCTTCATCAAGCGATCGTTTACCTTAAAACACAACTTAAAGAAAAGCACTACAGCCGTGAACGAAAAGGAATTACCATAAATGTGAAATATTGATTTTTCTTAAGTTAAAATTCTGTGTATTAAATATGAATCAAGTAATCAATCACCGACTTTGTAGCAAGTGTAACACGACGGGTGCCAAATATGGAACAGGAATTGCTTACCATTCCGGAACATATGAGATTATTCCCAGTTTTTAGTAGGATTCGTGTTGCTTACTCTTTAGTGCCACGTGTAAAGTTTTATGCATCATTGTCTGTCCTTTTGTTTATTATCTGTTATCCTTCTTCGATTTACGGCTTCTGATTACCCCTTTGGTACCTTCAATCGTTTCTTCCTAAAGTGGCCGTAGTCTTATTATATATGCGTAGTTAAATTTACACCATCTGATGTAATAAGTAGATATCAACACTAAGGCTTATGTTTGTGTCAAGGAGCTTTCGGTTCCGTGTTTTGTTGCATTTGGCGTCTGTCCCAATCACAATCCTAGATTTCGGTTTCTGTTGATGTCATTGCTGTGTTAAGATTGATTGATAGATTGTTAGCTGCTTAATGTCCATCGGCAAATACTTCATTCATATTCTGGGTGTCACCATGTTCAACTATATCCAGAGATGAGGTAAGAAATGAAATTAACAATTCGGGGAAACGACTTTTGATAGCTACGGAAAAGATATGGAGAGTAGGAAAAATTATCTATTGTGCCTAGTCTTTTTCGAAATCTACAAAAACGGGCCAATCACGGAAACCACAATAGTCCACAGCATGCTTTTCTTATTATAATCATACAACCCGGAAGTAGAGAGGACATCCATACGATGTGTGTTCTGAGCGCTATTAATCGTTTACAGTACCAATTTTATGCTTATAAGGTTGAAGTTTAATAAATAAGTGGTTCGTATGGTTGATTCCGTCATCGACGCCTATGGGTTTTTTTTTATATCTATTGTCATTTGCTAATACTGAATAATTTTGTCATCTACTTGCAGAAATGCAGTGCCCCACCCCCACACCACCCCATATACATGTACTTCCAGTTCCTCTTAAAATAAAAGTGCCGCCACGAAATAAATGAAATATTATTGATATTATTGGGAGAAATTTTCATTAAATCACATATTCCAATATATTATATCATAAAATTTGCTTTTATTTAAGTTTCTTGTCATATAGCAAATAAAGTATAAATCGTAAATGAAACATGTGTGCCATGCAATGATTGATTATTGTTTAACATCGAGTGAGCAGTATTTTATCTACTTATATGAAGGTAAGGCATGTTTGAAGATACCCTATCATCAAATCAAATCAAATAGTTTTATTGATGAATTAACCACATGTTGGCGTACATCAAACAGTATTAAGACAATGTACTAACAATAATAAATGACATAAGACAGAGATGTATAAATTTGTACAAAACATTAAACATATATGAAAAAATTATTAATCTGTGTTTATATCTTCGTTGCGAATAGCATTTGCTACTTTTAAGAATCTGCAAATGAGTTTAGCGTTATTGATATTACTGGGATTATAGTAATCAGTCACCGTAAATCGAAAAAGACAAACAATACAATCGTTAAAAAAGCAAGGACCAAAGGTCAAATAATGTCCACAAAATACTAAAAAAAGGAAAAGGTTGAACGATCCTGTTTAGGCCCTTTGGTTTACTTTCTCTCAAAACTTTAAAAAAAAATATTTGGCTTTCCAACCTTTCTATTTTGAGCGTACCTGATGAAGGTTATTCCAGAAACGCGTTGTGCGCACTAAATTAGATATCTACGTTTTCAGTTGAAAGAAAGAAGGAAAAATTTGAAGATACCAAAGAGGTAATCAGAAGCCGTATATCAAACAAGATCAAACAATACAATGTCTGAAAGAGAGAGGACAAACATTAAAACAATGATCAATGAAATACTTTGCAAAAAACTAAAGATTGAAAAAAAAAAAGTTTGAAGATACCAAAGGGATAATCAGAAGCCGCATGTATAGCACAGACAATTCAATGGTCAAAAGACAAAGAACAAACAATGATATACAAACCTTTCTAACATGGCGTGCTACTTTCGCTTTGAAAACAATAGAGGGCTCTAAATAGCACAGAACACCCTAACACATGCGCAGAAGCATATCTAATCGACAGTGTATTTTGCATATTTGTACTTTATGTATGTTAAATTAAAAGAATAAAAATAATAAAAATACAGATGAAACTAATTTTTGATCGTTATCAATTTTTATAACGTTTCTGTAGCGTTATATATTCTTGTAAATAATAGCGGGAAGTAATTGGAACAGCGCCCAAAAATAACCTCTGTCTAGGTACGCTTGAATGCATAAAATTATCGTAAATGCCCTGTTAGAATCGAAATAATTCTCGGATGCTGGGCTCTATGCTTATTTTAACATGGGTAGACATTATAATTATCAAGATTTTACACCTCGCTTACGCTCGGTGTAAAATAATGTCAAATATAATGCATACCCATGTTAAAATAAGCATAGAGCCCGGCATCCGATAATTATTTCTTAGTTATACAGACAAACTAAAGATCGAGCGACACGAATCTCACTAAAACTTTGTTGGAACTCGGGTGCTCCGGAAGAGTAAGCAGTTCCTGTTATACTGGGGGTATCCATCATGCTACTGTTAAACATGGCACTATCATGTTTAACATGGAAAATAAAATATCAGCGTGGTTAAACTTGCACTCGAATATACATGTACCTTTATAAGATAAATAAATAAAAACAAAACACCGATAGTTATGCACAACTAATTTCTTGTTTTATAATATACTGGTCTGTTTATGCATTGTAAAATTAAAATCGCTAATATGCTACTATGAGAAAATGTCGCTCGTGTATCTTAACAGAAAGAATGATGTATAAACAGAATACACATTCAGTAAAACCTGCTTAAGTGACCACCTCTATTAAGCAATACCTTGTATTATGTGACCTCAATTTTAATTTTTCTTCACATTGCATTTCATATTAACTAAGCTTGTATTTAGTGACCACCTGTTTTAAGTGATCCTATTTCAATGAGGGGCCATAGTGGCCGTGATCGTATTGTAGTTAGATTTCCAACTACCTATGCAAACGGTGTCTACCATCACTGATGTTGTGAGTTCGAATCCCGCTCAGGGCGAGGTGTACAACATTATGTGATAAAGTTTGTCAACGACTTGCGACAGGTCGATAGTTTTCTCCGGGTACTCCGATTTCTCCACCAATAAAACTGACCGCCACGATATAACTGAAATATTGCTGAAAGTGGCGCTAAACATCATAAAATCAAAACTATTTCAATGTTACATTAGAAGGTCACATAAGACAGGTTGACTGTAAATTATCGGTGGACATTAATTGAATTTTGTTATCGATACGAAACATGCGAGAAATACAGTACAATAACTGTCCAATTCGGATTATCTCTAATCCGTGGTCAGAATAAATTTGACATTTCGCGACAAGTTGTTTAATATATATATATATATATATATGACACCGTTATCACTTTCTGTTTACACCGTTCAATACGCATGTCAGGATATGAAATTGCTCCAAAAATCTAAATGAGAAAATATGTTCTTTTAATTTAAAAAAAATATATATCTTTACTTCATGAAACATAGAATAACGTTGTGATAATATTTTTTGTGTGATCTTATTTTGACACGTTTATGTAAAGTACTTATAACTAGAAGTGGAAGGACACTTCTGTGTGTGTAAGTGTACTTACTTTAGAAGGGTTACTATTTCGATGTATGTACGTGGCAAGGTGTTGTCATTACAAATTCCTTTGATAAACTTTATTTAAAGTTCCTAGCGGAAGGTCAGTGGTTTTTTTATTTTTTTATGGTACTTCTCTTTCCTCTTCTAATAAAACTGACGCCCAATTAGACAATTAAATTGAATTTTGTATTATCATCCAATTACTTAGATAAAGCTTATATAAAGTTCCTTACGGAAGGTCAATGTTTTTTTTCAGATATTCCATATTTTTCCTGTACTAATAAAACTGACGGTCAATTAGACATGTCTGTTCTTTAAATTAATTTTCGTCTGTCTACACTTGTTTACAATATAAAGCATGATTTGTAATTTTATTTTGAAATTTAATTTTGTATTATCGTCATCAATTACTTGAAGCAGTAACACAAATGTGCATGGATTATACATGTTTGGTTTTGAAGGTTTAATTTATGGTATTTAACTCCACTTTCAACAAAATATCAGGGATATAGTAACGCTACCGTCCTTCCGTTCGTCCGTCCGTCCGTAAACATCCTTGTGAACACTATAGAATCAACATCCTTCAATTGATTTTGACCAAAATTGGTACATACTTAGTCCTTAAGAGAATCTGGAACCATATTGATTTTCAAGGTCAAAGGTCAAGGTCACCGGGTCAAATTTTTAGGCGAGGGGATACGCCACGCTTTGCGTTGCCCTTGTTTTATATTGTATTAGTAATTTTAGAAACTTTAACAATAAACGAATATCATTGCTGCCCTTGCGCCTAAGACACCCACCCATTTGCTTATATGGAGGGGGGATGAGAGAAATATATTCTCTCCTCTCTGTATGCCCTTTGTAAATGTTATGGAAAACACTTACGTCTTGATTCGGAGATGACAAAATTACTCTTCGGACTAAAATTCTACCGTTCCTGGAAGTAGTAAAAAATGGTTGGTCCCTAACCAATCCTTTATAATGTTTTTAAGCTTGTTCTCAAAACTGAAGAAAAAAAGACAGTTCGCTTGACGTTACCCAGTAATTGACAAAATGGAGAAGACATTTCTAAGTTATGAAACTTGTGTCCTATTCAATTGTTTATTATTGAACAATAAAATATGTTCAAAGTAATTGACAAAAAAGAAGTTGTCCGCCATATTTTTTTTTCTATTCTTCTTAGTAATTCAATGTGTCTCCAACATATATTGTACGTACAAGGAAGTCTTTTATATCATTGTTAGAGTTAATATGAATGACAAAGACAAAGTAATTGGCATGGATGTTATCCAGACATACTGATCTCCATTGTTAGAAGTAGCAGTTCCGGGGAATTAAAGTGTTTATACAGTTTTTATTTTCTAAATGATTGTATTCCTTTCATCAACGCCTTTACTTATATGTCACAATGTAATAATATGTAGATAATTGGATTTGTTTTTGATCTGCCAGTATAATATTTTAACAATAATTAAATTAATTCTGCGTTTAAAATTGGTGTGACGGGAAGCACTGGTTAAACCGACCAGCCGATAATTTAATACATTTAATAAACACATGGTCGTACCAATGCATACAAATAATTGACAAAAAGCCAACTCTCTTGAGTGGAGAAATATCGTAACCCACGGGCAACTGAAGGAGAATCTATATGTATTTCTTATGTAGAAAATTGGAGGGGCAGTGACTTCAAACTTTTAGATGAAATAGAAAAGAGCAATAACTCCTTCAAAAGATGGTTCTATTTATCTGTCGCAACATTATGTGGTAACGTGAGGTACCGTATTGAAATGAGGAAGGATACACAATTTTAGGTTTTCCCATTGAAAAGATAGGAACGAAAAAATGTATCCCACACGAAAGGGGAATGTAGTTACATGGGTAGAGCCAGTGCCGGATTTAGATAAAGAGAGGCCTTAGGCTATTCCACTTGTTAGTCCCCTACCAATTCCCCACTATCACAACTGGAGGAAGATGGAAGTGCGTTTAATCAATATGAATAAAGGCGAAGATGATGAGGGGTGTTTAAAATTCTGCAATATTCTGAAATGGAGTGCAACTGTGTAAGGACAATTACTGAAGGATTATTTAGAAAGTACAGTACGTTATGACAGCACAAGTGTGAAAGTCCAATAACAGTGTTAAAAAGATTATACACCTTGGCCGGAGGCACCATAAAATTGTGAGGCCCTAGGCTTCAGCCTATTGAGCCTATAGGTAAATCCTGGGTGGAGCAGAACAATTAAAAGAAAAACGGTTATAATACCTTTTATGATTTTCTTTATCAGAAATCTTGATGAAATTTATAATTTGCTCGTCTACAAATATATATATATATATATATATATATATATATATAAATAATAAGGAGTACAGCAATTCTTATCACTTGACTTTGTTGCCAAACATTATTTATTACAAGATGATTTTAAGGGGAAAACATGAAGATACGATACAATATTGTTCACTTAATTTCACCTAAAAAATGTAACATAGGATAATAGTTCAATTTACTTTTAAACACTCGGGGGGGGGGGGGGGGNGGGGATCGACGTGGTCGTGATCGTATGGTAGTTGGATCTATAACTACCTTTGCAATAAGTGCCTATCACCACTAACGTTATGAATTCGAATACCGCTCGTTCGAGGTGTAATCGATACAAAATTATGTGAAAAAGTTTGTCAGTGACTTGCGACAGGTCAGTGGTTTTCTCTGGTACTTTTGATTTCCTCCACCAATAAAACTGACCACCACAATAAAACTGACCACCACGATATAACTGAAATATTGTTGAAATTGGCGTTAAACACCATGGTCCTATCGTGCATCTTTAAACATTGAATAATAGTAGATTACCAAGATATCAAGACACGATTTTCGATTAGATTTTGAAACTGTTCGGATATTGTGGTATTTATTTCTTCATTTAAAGAGTACTATCTTAACAAATACTACCTCCATCAATGATTTTTTTACGTAAATAAGAACAAGCATCTTTATGTTATTTTCTATACTCACGAGTTAAATATAACTGATCTACAAGCTTAAGTGAGATACGATTCGTTTTGATGGTTAATGAACTGTAGAAAAGATGAATAACGATATTAAAATATTGTTCTTTAATCATATCCAATATTCTGAATTACAATAATATATATAATCAAAGTCTTTACTGCTATTTATTATCAAAAACTGTATTTTGTGAAATTTGTAATGAATTTGTATATATTAGAGAAACAGGAGACGGACTGCATCAATAAAATAGTAGATATCTGATTTAGTTCACACAACACTTTTCTGGAATAACCTTCATCACGTATATATGCTCAAAGTCAAAAGACTGGAAAACAAAATAAATACATTTATTGAATTTGTCTCTTATAGCCGTAGAAAATCAGATGATCCAGTGGTGAACCATTTATATACTAATAATTATGCAGTTGAAAAGTTTTCCGTGATTGGATTGGGGGAAAACTTTACCAACACATACAGGAGGGGCTCGGGTGGCTCAATGAGTTAGGTCGTTGGATGTAACAACTATTACAAGCCTGTCACCAATACGGTGTGGGTTCGTGCCCGCCTTTGTAAATTACAAAAAAGGTGCACTCGACTCACAGTCTCAAGTGATAAAGTTTACCAGTTGCTTGCTCGTGGTCGGTGATTCTCTCCGGGTACTCCGGCTTCCTCCACCACTAAAACTGGTCGCCATGATAATAGCTGAAATATTATTGAAAGTGGCGTTAAACACCAAAAATCAAATCTGCCCAGTGAAACGTAATGGAATAAAATGATGAATCAACGCCTTTATTATCTTTAGCGTTTTCTAAACAGACAATAAATCCATTCTAAAATAT
Organism: Gigantidas platifrons; assembly: GCA_002080005.1. Classification (NCBI taxonomy): domain Eukaryota; kingdom Metazoa; phylum Mollusca; class Bivalvia; order Mytilida; family Modiolidae; genus Gigantidas; species Gigantidas platifrons. The sequence goes on from MJUT01054534.1 coordinate 306,938, forward strand.
TAAGATCACTGAATGATATTTTAGGCATAGATGACCTTAGCTGATTTTGGCTAACCTGTTTTTGCCCTTTGATCTTATCGCTCCCAAAAACTTCTAAATTATTTTGCTCCCCAATCTTTTGACTTGAGCGTACCGGATGAAAGCCATTCCATAGAGCGTCCTGCGCACTAACTTTGATATCTACGTTTCATTACTATCACTGGATCGATACCGCAGCTGGTGGACTATTAATACTCGAGTGTATCATCCACCCAATAGTCAGTGTTTCTGCACTGACATTGTTTATTCGATATATTTGTCATTGAAATTTACAGTTCCTTAATACTAGTAATATATTTATTATTAAAACTAAGGTTCTCGTCCCTCAGGCACACGTGACCTTAGTCGGTTTTGGGTATCCTGTTTAGTCTTTTTGTTTGTTTTTTTTTTTTTTTTTTTTGCTCCCAAACACTTTTAAATTATTTGGCTTTCCAATATTTCGATTTTGAGCGTACCTAGTGACGGCTATACCAGAAACACGTCGTGCGCACTAAATTTGATATCTACTTTTTTATTACGATGATGCGGGTGTTATCGATGTTACTATACGTTCGTTTCTCGTGGTTGTTGATGGAAATAGTTCACAATAGATGTTCCACCCTCCTCACTGAATTTAGTACTGCGTTGACTACTATTTTACCTATTTTGTTCCAGTATTGTTATACATACTGTTATAGTGACAGCCGGAACTTTTGAACCGTAACGAAAGCGGGAGGTTTGGCGCCTTAAAATCTGATCCAATCCACCATTTCTTTGGAAATGCCTGTACCAAGTCAGGGTCATTACGGTTTTCACAGTTTTCCGATTGTTGACTGATTTTGTCTGTTTATATACTTATGAGTTTTGACTTTCCCTTTGGAAGATTGTTCGGATTATTCGTTAAAGCTTGTGTATATTTTATATATTGCTATGAGAGACGATAGATAATAAGACTTGAGACTCATTTGTATGATATGTTTACGATATTCCTTCTACGTAGGGGGTACGAGTCAATCAGTTTAATACCATTATTAAATATAATTGTATTTATTTGATGTTCACTTAACGTACTGTATATTTAATTTTGCTACATTATAGAGCATTAACTGGAATCTTTTTGATCTTTTATAAACAAATAATAAGTAAGATAATGTTTATTTACCATTTAACACAATATAACATTTGCCAGTTTTCGACTTGATTCTAAGATAATACGTTATTTCTACGTTTTTATAGTAGTTGCTGCCCATTAAGCCGGACAAAAGTGTACATTTCATTCACAGCATATATTTTGCTCAGACTCTATGTACAATGTAAATGTGGTAACGACTTGTGAATTGTTTAATTTGCAATAGAAGGAACGTCTGTTATTCGAGGATATATAAATATCAAAGTTTTCCTTCAAAGTTTTCTTTGTCAATCTTGTCTGTTGACACTATCTATCAAAGTTTTTTTTTGATGGATTATCAAAGATTTGGGCTGTAGTAAAAACATGGCTTCCACAAACCTCACTGAAAATAAATATATTGCTTTTTCTGTATGTGTACTGTATTTTGCAATATTGCGACAGAGAATAATAAATCGTCAGAGGTATGGAAGAAGATGTACTAGATTCTTATTGATAGGAAGAAGAGCAAAAAGTATATTATTACACTTAGGTTCCATATATTTGCCCTTGCCTCAAATAATTGAATAAATTATTGTATTGTGTACCCTATGTTCCAAGTATGTCTGAATTGTCCATTTTTAATTGCCCTTTTGATGTTATCTAACGTTGAATTAGTCCAAATATGTTTTGTTTTGCTCATCTTTTCAGTATCTTGAAATATTTTCTGCTTTTGCATTGGTACACAAATGACGTAAGCCCTAACATGAACTCTGATTGGTTGATTCATATCAAAGTCCAACAAAGTTTGAAGAAAACTTGGATGAAGTTCTATTTCATCAAATTTTGTCCACGTTTTTAATCAAATGTTTCTTTGATGATTGACACTGTCAAAAATTTATCAAAAACTTTATCCAAGTGTTTTTAGTTGAAACATTTTGATAGTGTCAACTAGACTTAAGAATTGAGCATAGGACGATTATAAACCATTCAACTCCTGACATTTTTACATCTTATTCGTGACATGATCGAAGTTGATAAGGGTCGACACCATCTCGACACAGGGATATTACAACATACAAAAGTATGTGCGAATAGAAACGAAATATGATTAGTTTCAATATTGTTCTCAATTGTGGTGTTTTTGGTATTTGCATACCCCTGTGACAATCAACCCCACTAAGCATAATACCACTGGGACTACATGATATTTTCCCAATTTTATATATTGTGGAGATTTACCTTGTGAACAAAAGGCTTTTATGAAATGATGTTATATTATGACACGTGGTATTTATTGTTTAGATAACACAATTTAATAAAAGGGACATGATATGAATCGAGAGAGTTTGACGTGGGTCACTTCAGAATGAAATATTTATTGTAACATCAAATCGGCAATTTCCAATACCCTTTTATTGGTTTAATAAATAAAATCCTGTTATTGTTGTTATGACATTCTGATTTATAATTAGTTTGTCCGTTGGGTTTGTCTCCATTATATACAATATATAAAAATTGTGGACAGCCTAACTCTTAACAAATTTATTATCTGTTCTGCCTCCTTATCCACACAAAATAACATGCTTTACGGTGAATATATGACCCGAATACCATCTCAATTTTAACTCTTGTTGTGTTTTTTTAAATATATAAATATATTTCTTTCAAATACTTTTATGAAATATGAAAGATGGCACATGCTACAATGTAATATACAATTTTGCTTGTTTTTATTTCGTTCAATTGAAGAAGAAAGTCAAATTAAGAACCTATAAGTTTGGTAGTTGGATTTACAACTACCTATGCAATCAGTGCCTATTTATTTCTTTGTATCACCACTAAAGCTGTGAGTTCGAATCCCACTCATAGTGTACTCGATACAACATTATGTGATACAGTTTGTCAGTGACTTGCCCATGGTCAGTTGTTCTCTCCGAGTACTCCGGTTTCCTCCACCAATAAAACAGACCGCCATGCACTTAACTAAAATATTGTTGAAAGTGGCGTTAAACACCATCATCCAAACGCTATACGAACCAAAATAATATACAAAGAGAACAACCGTATTGGATTATTCAAATCTAAGGACGAATCAGATAAAACATAAAACAATATGTCAGAAAGGCTATATATTTAATGATCCTACATCTGTGTAAATCAAATCCGATGTTTAACACTACAGGGAGTTGGGAAATCAGAGGTTTAATCACACTGTACTCGTGCTGAAACCCCCTTTGGATCTATCAATTTATGATGAATGCCGATTTTAGTTATGATATTAATTTGTTTTCTGAGCAACCTTGGATGTAGAATTCACCATACAACAGAAGTCTACAAGACAAGAAATTTTTTTATAATCACAAGAGACTCTAGGAAGTATATCAAATCAGCTGTGAGAAACATACAAGTTATACGTTGTACTAACACGACTAACGCCCCTACTTAAACAAGCTTGATTAACAAATGAACAGGAAAGTTATCACTGTTGTCACGAATGCGTAAAATTCGACACTTTCCTTCCGTATAAACTACAAAAAGAATTACTTTATTGAATTTATTTATTTATAGACTGTCAACAAATCGACGTGTTAATCCAGAAAGGAACATATAATATTATACAATTATTGACTTTGATATATGTTGCTACAGGGATTTATCAACCTGAAAAAAGTTATATTCACTGAGCCGAAGGCGAGGTGAATATTGCTTTTTGATGGTTGATAAATCCCAGTAGTAACCTATTCCAAAGTCAATGATCGTTTTATTATATGATTAGATCTATACATGGGAAAAAACGTTTCCGGCATATTTTTAGCTTTTAAATATGTCCGGAATATTTTGACAGCTACATTTGTTGCTCTACGCGTGTTTTTGGAATCTTTTTCTTTCAAGATTCTTCTGAATTCAGCCTCGTCCACTGTGGCAAACCGTGCAGACGACAATTCATTGTCCATTTTAATTATTTTTTTATGTACAGACGTCAACAAGGCATTCTCTGATAGAAAATGACGTCAAGGAACCCCGGATGAAAGACGCCCCCTGATTGGCCAATGTTGCCGAGAGACGTAAATTTTGATTGGAATCTATATTAGCCCAAATTGGGGTGACATTACAGTCCACACTACCTATGAGCTAATTTTAGCTCATTTGAGGTTGACATCGTACGTACGCATTACTTTTCAAGTTGATTTCAGCCAATTAGAAACTAGACAAAGTTCGATCATATAATAATGACAATTATTATATTTTATATAAGTTTGTGTAGTGATACTTTTAACTCTGTTATATTACCTGACCTTTAAACTTTAACTGTGACGTCGTGTTGTGATATTTGTACTGATGATTTTTGGCATTTATTTTAACTTGGTAGCTCGGTTAAATTACTAATACTTGACCTTTAAACTTTAACTGTGACGCCGTTGTATAAAACCAATCTAGTTTCTGAGAAAAACATTTATCGATCAAAGTAGAGTGTGGTATCGAACTTTTGTACAACTAAAAGTATTATGTAGAAACTGTAAGAATTTGACTATAAATTTACGAAACAGATATGTATTGTCAGCAGGTCACACAATTCAGAACGAACTGGAAATTGTTGTTATGAACTGGTTGAACCAGACTGCTCCAAGCACAACATCTATTGTAAACTTACCTAGAAGGTGAAAATACTTCACGTTTGCAAATGTTAAAAGATTATGTTGGTTGTTCAGTCGGTTCGATGTTCTCACCACACAAACATGGCAAATATTTGTATTAAACTTAGTGAATTGTCACCTTAGAAATCAGTCAGTCGAAGAATTGTTTTATGTTATTCACATCAATTAAAACCTTAACACGACGGTGCCCCATTTGGAGCAGGGACTGCTTTAACTTCTGGAGTTCATTCCTCAGTTATTAGTAGGGTTCGTGTTGCTCGATCTGTAGTTTTCTGTGTAATGTTTTGTAGATCATTGTTTGTCTTTTGTTTTTTTTTTGGGTCTTTTTGGTCATTGTATTGCCTGCCCTTCTTCAATATATAGCTTCTAAGTAGCCCTTTGATATCTTCAAACTTTTTCACCTTCACCTATTATCCAGGTGTAAATACTTTCAAATTTGAGGTCAATTTATTCCTTAATACTTATTGCCCTTTTCGTATAAAATTACGATACTTACTTATTTACATTGTCTCACAGTCTGGTTGATATTAAGAAAAAAAGAAATACCATCTGGACATACCACAGACGCAATTTATTTTGACATACAACAAGTTCTTATTATTATATTAAAATATTATTATCTCTATCCTTGAAAAAAATCGTATTACTGCTCAAATTCCCCCCAGCTTACGTAAAGTAATACAGTCAAATTAATAAACGTGTCGCCCACAAATATGATACGATTTTCTTAATAATCCCATAGATCCATTGTTTTTCCTGTCTTACCGAGAAAACGAGATTTATAATAAATAGCTTAAATGGTCAGATACACAAGAACCATTTTCGTAATCTATTTCTTGATTGGATACTAAGAAAGAGTTGACACTTTCGTAATCTAGTTACGGGTCAGACACACAAGAGATTGTGGTTTGTTATCATGATTTCCTCGATAGAAGGTTGCTGTAAACAATAAAGCTACTGAACAAATGGTTTCTAGTGGTAAAGTTGAAGCCATCACTTCGAAAGTTTTGCGGTCGTCACCTTGACTTGTTTAACCGTTACATTTGTCTTAATCACAAATCTTACCCTTCCCCATTCATTACTTATCACAGGACTTGTAAACAGAGTAACGAGACGGGTATTACTAGTGGAACAGGAACTACATACCCTTCCGGACCACTAAGATTCTCCCTAGTTTTTAGTAAGATTCGTGCTTAGTTTTTTGTGTACTGTTTTGTTGATAATGTTTTGTCCTTGGTTCTTGTGGCTATTGCATTGTCTGTCCTGCTTAGATTTATGGCTTCTGATTGCCCCTTTGGCATCTATAAACATTTCTTGCACACTTTCGTATTAAATGTGTATGTAGCGATAAGACACGTCAGACGCATTTGTACTTTTTTCTAACCAATTTAGTGATTAGACAAGTGAGAAATATTTGCACCATTTTGCACTTAATGTTCGGTTTTCATCGTGGTCGCGATCGCATTATACTTAGATATACATCTATATATACAATCACATTCAGTGACCATCACATCTAACGTTGTGAGTTCAACCCTCTCCGTGACGATGTGTATTCAACACGACTTTGCGATAGTTTGTCAGTAACTCGCGGCAGGTCGGGGATTTATTCCAATTACACAGGTTTTCTTTAATAGACCACGTTATATCTAAAATACAATGAGTTAGGAAGTTGGATTACCTAGCAACTCATACAAGCCTGTCACCAATACGGCGTGGGTTCGCGCCCGGCTTTGTAAATTACAAAATGGGTGCTCTCGATTCGCAGTCGCAAGTGATAAAGTTTACCAGTTGCTTGCCCATGGTCGGTGGTCCTTTCTGGGTACTCCGGCTTCTTCCACCACTAAAACTGGTCGCCACGATATAGCTGAAATATTGCTGAAAGTGGCGTTAAATACAATAAATCAAATCATTATTATATCTGAAATAGTGTTGAAAGTGGAGTAAATACTACAAAAATACATACATCACGTCTCATTATATAGTGGATTCGTTCTTTAATATGAATTGTTTGTTTTGTTTGTTTTCGTTATTCTTTTTGTCTTTTGTTTTTGTTTGTTTTGTTATGGATTGGTGGAAAATGAAATGTACATTGATTTAGAAAATTAGAAGTTATTGTTTGTCATTTTGATATTGCAATGTGTTATAACAGTGTGTTCTTTCCACCAGTGTATTCTTTCCAGAGGACTAGTTACACTAGTGTATAATTTCCAGGGGAATTATTGTACTAGGTTATTTTTTCCATGCTAACCCTAACCCTAATCCTAACCCTAAACCTAACCCTAACCGGAAATTCTACACGCCGAAATACAAGTACGCTTACATTATCACTGCAACGAAATGCACCTTAATGAAGTCAGCAAATAATTGACTAAAAAGGAATCTTTATATATAATTCTGATATTTTTATTTTAGAAAAAGTAGATTTAAATATAAATATAGCAAATGAAAATAATGGGAAGTAAACACAAAACTGAATATTAATTTTGCACACAATACAAAACAGTGATAGTACGTCTGTAAACAAATAAATAAAGTCTGTGTTTATATATAAATCTTTTTTGACAAACATGTTTCTAAAAATATCTAAAATATACTTTTTTAGACAAATAAATTAAGCCTGTGTTTAAATAATGACGATTTGACAAACCTTCTTCTAAAATTGCTTAAAATATACTATTATATTCATGCTGTTCTACATAAATGAAATTATATAAATCGTTCTGTACAAACATGTTTCTAAAAATATCTAAAATATACTTTTATAGACAAATACATTAAGCCTGTGTTTAAATAATGACGATTTGACAAACCTTCTTCTAAAATTGCTTAAAACATACTACTATATACCTCATACTGTTCTACATAAATGAAATTGTCAAAATCGGACAAAAATTGGTTTAATATTTTTTTTTAATGATAGCTTTATATGAAATAGATAAGAGAAATTAAAAGCGTCTGAATACCTTTCTCCACTGTCTGATTTTTCTTGCATTAGCGATGACAGTTGTTCTGACTTTACATTACAAAGACAATTGGATTCTAAGATTTGCTAAACTTTACAGGGATTGAGGGAATATACAGTCTGATAATACAAAATACGATATGTCTATTATAAGGGGAAAACTGTATTTCAACCAGTTTTATGTAAATCGCATACATTTTTGGAGTCATCGCGCACACATTTGCTTAATAGTAAAAGTAAAACTTACTTCATCTACTATTGATGGTCATTTGTTTCGACTACATAGACAAAAATGAAATATTCTGTTTATTTGTGAATTTCAAAGCGCATATTATGATTCTGCATTCAGTGCTAAGATTTTAAGTGTTAATTTTAGCCTGTTTTCCTTTGATTGAAATCCCGGAGGGAACGCTCTGGTAAAGGATTAGGCCAACTTTTCTCAATTAGGACGAGTACTCCATGTGTTTGGAGGATGTCATCCTCCTTGTAGGTAAAATACATAATGGACATTAGCTTGGTATGAATTGTTGTTGGCGGACCGATGCAAGACAGAATTTTTAGACTAAATTCAATCTTTCCTCCTTTTTTTCTTTGGCAATCTACAATTATCCGTAACGTCATCCATTGTCGACGGTAACCTGTGTTCGAGGTGAAAGAATCTCGCATTATTATGATGGATTCATATGTCAGATGTTATGTCATGATTCTGAAATAACGTGCCCCCATCTCTAGATATATGAGTTTAATATGTCAACTTTAAAGGTAAAGGCTACTGTATTTTTTATTTCAGGGCGAAACACGCCCTTTTCCGTAATTTCATTTTTTCTTTTCTTTAAAACAAGCCTTAATCGTGTAGACAATTTCAATACCAATACTAATTTCGGATTTATCGTCTGTCATGATAAAAATATTGACGTCATACGCACTTGAAGATCAGAGTTCATATTGTATTTACCTTGACCGTCGAAAAAGTGGTGACGTAGGGGGGTTTTAATGCCCCCGTTTTGACACGGACTGAACGCACTTGGTTTTTTTTTTCAATTAAGTAAACCAAACAAAAGGGATAATTTTTTCATGTCTTACCTGTCAAACTTCGACCTTGGTTATTTCATTGAGATATAAATATTACTGTGTTAGACTGGTAATATCAAGATACAACATACTCATCAAGTGCTAATTCTTTACCTACATGACCTATTGTTTATCAACTTGTTTGTTTGTTCATAAATACAGCTGACATAATGGTTACTTGTCGTTCAACAACAATCAATGATTGATATCCTTGAACAATATTGGGAGGTCGTCATGGTCGTAATCGTATGGTAGTTGGATTTATAACTACCTATGCAATCAGTGTCTATCACTACTAAAGTTGTGAGTGCGAATCCCGTTCATGGCGAGGTGTGCTCGATACAATAATATGTGATAAAGTTTGTCAGTGACTTGCGGCAGGTCTGTGGTTTTCTCAAGGTACTCCAGTTTACTCCACTAATAAAGTTGACAGGCACGATACAACTGAAATATTGTTGAAAGTGGCGTTTAACACCATAACCCTCTTCATAAATATAACTGACATAATTGTTACCTGGCGTTAATCCAAAACAAATGATTGGTACCATCAAAGAATATTGGAGTCTTTACAAACCGCTGATGTTAGTTACACCTAACCGTCGAAATACAAGATTCTTTCCTATAGTTTTACCAGAACTCGTGCAACACCATAATGTCTCTGTTCAAATATCAATCACAAATTAATCAGTTTCCAACTGATTAACGGCCAAATTAATTAATGAATAGACCCTGGAAATATAAATTAAGTTTTAAATTGAATCAAGAATAAAATATTAATAGAGATTATTTGATTTCTAGCTTACGTTATACACTCCTGACAATTACACATTTAAACAAACCTTATTTTGTTATCGAGAATGTGAAACATTTTATATTGAAACAATAAATAAATATTTATAGTGTTGTGTTTCCATTGATGAAACGATCGCATGTCGACGAATCTGTGGAGATATCTTTGTCCGTTTTGTTCCTTTTCTTTTGACTTAACAGCGAGAGAAACCTAACATAGAATCATCTACAATTTCTCAAATGTCATTAAGTGACAGAGTCTTGTGTGAGCTGTGAAATTAAAAACAGAAAACACGGAAACCAGCCATCAAGACATTCACAATTAGAAATCAGTTCTTTAATTACTGGATGCTCGATCTTTATTTTTCTATGTAGTATCTTGTAGATCGTTGTTTGTACTTTTGCTTTTGGTCATTATAGGATTTAAACGCTTCTTCATGCATGTGTAAACGGTGCCGATGCAATTACAAAATGAATAAACGTCTTCGGACGTGTATGTAAAGTTTGTGAGTGCATCGACACCGTGTACACATGCACGAACTCCTGAAAAGAACCGTTAAATACTTATAATTTTTCCACGTGAATCTGTTCCCTATTTTGATTATTAAACTGATTTTCAGGCTATCGTAGTTTCCTGTCGACGGCCGCCATATTGTTTATACAGGTTATGCAAAAAAAGTTCATCGAGTTATGAACGGATGAAAAACGAAAAAGTTCATCGAGTTATGAACGAATGAAAAACAAACACGTGACAGTGCTCTTGTCCAATCAAAAGGCACGAACATGATATACATTAATTCTACAAGTATTATTGTATTGTATGTTCTTTTTCGATCTACGGATTCTGATTACCCTTGTGGTATTTTCAAATTTTATTTAGTTTTCTGCTTAGTATTTTCTAGATCGTTGTTTGTCCTTTCGTCCTTTTTTGTGTGTGTTGCCATTGTATTGCCTGTCCTTCTTTGATTTACGGCTCCTGATTACACCTTTGGTATGTGCACACTTTATTTAGTTTTCTGCTTAGTATTTTATAGATCGTTGTTTGTCCTTTTGTTCTGTTACGTTTGGTCATTGTATTGTCTGTTCTTTGATTTAAGGCTTCTGATTACACCTGTGGTATCTTTAAGCTTAATTCAGTTTTTTTGTGTAGTATTTTATAGATCGTTGTTTGTCCTTTTGTATCTTTTTCGTTTGGTCATTGTATTGTCTGTCCTTCAATATACGGCTTCTGATTACCCCTTTGGTATCTTCAAACATAATTTAGTTTTCTGTGTGGCATTTTGTAGATCGCTGTTTGTCCTTTTTTCTATTTTTCTTTTGGTCATTGTATTGTTCGTCCTTCAATATACGGCTTCTGATTACCCCTTTGGTATCTTCAAACATAATTTAGTTTTCTGTGTGGCATTTTGTAGATCGCAGTTTGTCCTTTTTTCTATTTTTCTTTTGGCCATTGTATTGTCTGTCCTTCTATTTAAGTCTTATGATTACCCCTTTGGTATCTTCAACCTTTAGTTAGTTTTTTGTGTAATATTTTGTAAATCGCTGTTTGCCATTTTGTTCTTTCTTTTTCTTTTGGCCATTGTCTATCCTTCTTAAATTTATGTCTTCTGATTGCCCTTCTTGATATCTTTAAACTTTTCATGAATAAATCCACCTATAATAATTTCAGCGTTAGATATCAATGTATGGATTTCATTGGACGTTAGAGAATCGTACGAATGCAGTAAATATTTGAGATTCGACTCTAGCAGCATTGTGTTAGAACCATAGTTGGTATTCATTGGATTATTAACTATTTGTTATATCATCAGATAGGACATTCTATGGTATTATATCTTTGTTGACTGCCTAAGAAACCAGATGTCAGTGATTTATCTAAATAATTGCTTTGTTAAATCTTTTAAGATGGGTTGGCCATATCCCGGTCACAATTGATGATCTAACCATGATATTATTGAAATTTGTAAGATTTTCATCAGTTTTGATGCGTGTTATCCATAGTTATCCATCTGGAGTTTTTATGGAATAAATATGGATTTTTGGTAATGCATTATCACTTGACGCTAACTCTCTCCTCTCCTGTTGTAAATATTGTATATAGCTGTTTTGTTATTATATTGTTGTGCTTTAATTTGTTATCTGTATATCATTGTATTAACAAAGGTTACCAGAAATAAGTATCTATTAAACGTTAGCGACAATTAATCCAATGATATGGACAGATGTTGTTTCATTCCTACTGGCAAGATGGATATCATGCCATTCTTAACCTTTGGATCTGTATCTAAAGTTCTGATCAATAGTCTACGATGTGAATTTACATCTATATAGTAGCTGTTTTTAATTTTCTTAAACACCTTAACGGTATGAGATCATTTATCACCATTTAACCCTGTAGAAAAAACACATTATTTTGTTTAAAAATCGCTGCATTTTAATTAGTTTCAATTTAGTACAAAATAGGAAAATTAGCATTTGTCATTTGAATCGTATCCATGTTAGTGTTTATATTTATTTTCATTTAGTGTTGAAAACCATGAAGCACATTCAAAGTATTTTGGACCAATTGTTATGCACTGTTAATATTATCTCCCTTTTTTAGTTTCCTTGATGAAAAGATCACTTGTCGTCCGTCTACAAACCACTGCGACAATTCTAAGCAAACATGACTCGGATGGTCCTCTTTAAAAACTATATATAACTGCCTAGTTGCTATGACTTTTGCCATCTAAAATGTTCTATGCCATCTCACAATCAACCATTATACCTCAATTGGTATATTTTTACGGCATCTAGATTTTAGTTCAATTTATAAATTAGATTTCTTATATTATTTTGTTATATTATACAAAAAATGTATTATTAATATTTATTTTGGTTCAAAGTTGATTATTGTTTCCCTATTATGTCTTACAATGGCTTTGTGTACTATCCAATATTTAGATAATGGTTAAGCCCATTGGGTCTCTTTAATAGAACTAATATTATATATATATACGGTATATGGTAACTTCTGTATCACGAAGATTAAATATGTTATGTATCATATTCGAGATTATAGTGTTCTTTATAATAACGGTGTTCTCCCGGTTAAATATGAGTGTTGACATTTTACTCACGTGTGGAAAGGACTGACATGACCGCATCATTTCACTAAGAGAGGATGTTCGGGTCCATAAAACCAGTATAACACCGCCACGTTTTATTGAAGTGCCCGTACCTAGCTGTTAGAAAAGTGATCAGACATATATTATATATGCATGTTAGATGTATCGATTTAGCCTTTTTTTAATAATTTTGTTATTTGATTTTGGACTTGTTCTGACAATGTGGTATTTTTTATTTTTTATTTTGCTATATAATTATCATACAAAAAAATTCTCACATTAAAAATAACAGTCGCTAACCTTCGATATTTTTCTGTGTTTTCGACTAGTATTTTGATACATCTTTTGTTAATTAGAAAAAAGAACTTAAAATCTCTCAAAATGTTATATAAAAAGCCAATGATTATGCGAATCATGTTTGACTAACCCTTTTCAATTTAATAGGCTTTATGATACCTCTTAATTCACTTTCTTTTTTTTCTTCTTCATTTTTTTAATTTGCAAAATGATTATTATCTTTATAGTTTATCGATGAGCATTAAAAAAAATCAGCTGTTTTGATTTCGAAAAAGGGTCCACAAGGAGCCTAAATTCAGAAAATTTGCAGATATGGAATTTTTATTTTTCATCCAAGTTTCAAAGGTTAAAATAATAAAGCGAGAAAAGTGTTCAAAATACAATGGGTTCAGCAAGCTACCGTTGTAAGCATAATGTTCACATGTCATTGTAATATACACTTGTTATACTATCCATTGGTCGTTTTATGCTTTGCTCGCCGCAGCCCTTTATCGAGTTATATAATGGCGACAACGATTTACATGTCGATCAGATGACGGTGATGTTGTCCTTATGTACCAGCCCAACATGTTTAGCTCGATTTTAAAAGTACAGTGAAACCTGTCTAAACCAAAAACCTGTCTAAACCAGACAGACTTTGAAAGTTTCATCTACTAAATGTCTATGTAATTCGAACCTGTGTACACCAAACACCTGTCTAAACTGAACAAATTATTCGGTCCCAAAGAGGTTCGGTTTAGACAGGTTTTACTAACTGAAAAACGGTCCGTGTATAGACATGTCGCTCCACTCGGACACACCACCTTTTGATGTTTTATGGGAGTTGTGTTAGTGCCTCGTTAGGAAAGAATAAAAAAGAGTGATTGAGTGATTACTGTTTAACGTCAACTCAGGTTCACTTTGTACTAGACCACCACGCTGAGTTTGATTTTTATATTGCTAGTAGCTCAGTGAAACAACCATCCACGGATAGACATGTCGCCCAACTCGCACACATTATCCTGATTCCGAGGCAACCCGTCTTTGCTCTTTTTCCGTAATGCGTCGTTAGCTGAGAAGCAACAACTACCAAATTGATAGTCTTCGATTTGACCAGACCGGGGCTCGAATCCACGATCTACCGTATTCGAGGCGAGCACGATGGCCATAACATCACGGATGCGGTTAAGAAGGCAAAAAAAAAAGATGCAACTAAGCATATTATTTTAATTAAATTGCTTACAATATTACCTTGTACATGTACAGGCACAGGAACAACTGCAATTTCAACAAAGGAATCTAATTTTTATCACTGTTTGAAAATTTCATTTATTTAGTATATTTATAGGCTTGCAATATTGTCTTTACACATTTCCGTGGATAATTATATACAAATTTTAAACAACGCACAGACAATTTCGCCAAAACCAATATGCAATATAGAAACAAATGGGATTACATGCTGAAAAACACTTGTAATTCAAGAATTAGAAAATTGGTAATAAAACTACGCTCTAAGACATATATCGTCTATTTTCAAGAATATCCACTCAGACCTAGGAACTGTTTATTCATCGTAAAGAAGGCTAATATTTTAATTACAATAATCTAAGGTATTAAAAGAAACATTTCAAATTTTGAAAAGCACATTTCACTACGACAGGTGTGGTATATTTTAAAACAGTATGCGCAACATCAAAGGTTTTAAATCGATATAAAAATAAGATAATTTATATATGCTAATAGATTTTTTGAAAAGTTATGAATCATAATTTCAATCTGTTATATAGTCATAGAACAGCACAAAAACGCACGTTTCTTATATTCTAATTGTGATAGCAGAAATATTTGAAATCTATCAGAGAAACATGTTACAAAATGTATGTAATAATTGTCTCTGTGTTTTATTGATATATATTATATATATAGACGTAAGGTCATAAGTTGTGAATAGGATTACATTGATTAATGTACTATTCTAGATGTAAACATACATACGACAACAGGTAGGAAGATAAACTATTGCTTTATCTAATACTTGCATCTTCATTTTTACCTAGAGGGAATATTGCAAGTAGCACTGCTGGTTGTACGGACGAATTATTCATACAACGAGCAAATTGTATCTGATGTCAAATAAGTGTTTCACTCTGGAGATAGACTAATCGGTATTTCGGATTTTCTTTATCCCTTCTCGTATAATAGTCTGACAAACACTAGTTTTATGATTTTGTTTTCAATCTAATTTATTGTTTGGACTTTTGTGCCAGTCAACAGTGAGTGATATAATGCCATGCAAATGGACAATTTTTAAGCCATACCATAGCAAGAGCAAGTTATATTTTGATGAGATGGTGATGTCCGCTTTCTAGACCAGCACGCTGATTTGAATTTTGATAGTGCTAGCTCACTGAAACAACAGTCGAGTATCGAGTAGACTTGTCGCTCCACTCGGACACATTATCCGGATTCCGAACCAACAAGTACATGTATTTGGTCTTGCTCCTTAGTGATGCGTGCTTAGTGGAGAAGCAACAAATACCAATAGTATAGTCTTTGGTTTGACTCGATAGGGGCTTGAACTCACTCGTACGCACTCGAGGCGAGCGGGTAAATTATAACACCACGGATCCGGTTTGTTCTCATCAAGAATATAACTTCCCAAATACATGTACATGTATGCCATGACTAATATAGTCATTGGTCCATATTGTAAGTGCTCTCTTACGCTACAGTTTGAGTTCTGTCGAGCACGTTACAATATGGTTAAATGATAAACATGTTATTGCTATATTAAATCTGTTATTATTATATAGAACACAGAAGTCCTGAGATGGGATCTAGTGCCTCATCTGTGGAGTACATCTGGAGGCTGGCTGAGGCGGGTTCAAACTGAAATCTGGTTTCTTGAGTATTTTATTTCTACTTTCAGATGTAAATCACCGTGGATTTGATGACGCTACAAACCATGTGTACACTACAATTAAAACGTTTGATACAGATAATTTGCATATATCAGGTAATTACAGATTTATTGCTTAGTTTAAACATATTTATTCATTTAAATTACAGACTGCAATATAACAAGCTAAATTTGGCATATCATTCAATTGTAGCATGAATGAATTATTTTCCTTTGATCTCTTTATGGTTTATATATCATAATGTAAGCAACAGCTACACAGATACACGTTAAATCTGGGATGTAGTTTTATTACTCTCAGGGAGCCGTGCAATAATCAACGACTTAGATGTGATACTGCATGGCCTCATGTTACTGTTTTCCAAATTAAACGCTTAAACTTTCTCACGCGTGTGTATATTTTAAATCAATACATATAAATAAATCAATCAATCAAAACTAATGAAAAACATAGCAAAATATATTTAATTTTACAATCGTCTGCTTTTTATAATGAAGATGGCCGTTTAGTTAAACCGTTCTGCAGAGACGATAATAAACGATGGATTTTCATAAAGTAAATATGGAAAATGTATAAAGATAAGGATTAAGTAATCGTGGTTTAGACATGACGTCATTTAATATCTCATTTGAAATCAAATTGTGTAAGAAGATGACCGTTTAGTTAAACATTTCTGCAGAGACGATAATAAACGATGGATTTTCATAAAGTACTGCGTTGACTACTATTATACATATTTTGTCCCAGTACCCGCTGTTATAATGACAACCGGAACCTTTTAACCGTTATGAAAGCGGGAGGTTTGGCGCCGTAAAATCTTATTCAACCCACCATTTCTTTGGAAATACCTGTACCAAGTTAGGGCCATTGCGATTTTCCCAGTTTTCCGGTTATTGACTGATTCTGTCTGTTTGTTGACTTATGAGTTTTGCCTTTCCCTTTGGAAGATTGCTCGGTGTTCGGTAATTTTGTTATCACCCTTATTTTCTGTACATTTAGAAATATATTTGTCCTATATCCTAAAGATTAAACATCTGACCAGAAAGATTGTTGTTTAACAAAACTGGATAGTGAATTGTAAAATAAAAAAAAAAACAGTGTTATTACGTAATGAGATATATTCTCGATTTGAACGCATGAGTAAATCAACAATGATTTGAACGCACGAGTGAATCAACCAGTTTACGTGCGAAGAAAGGTTACTTTATTGAACTGTTGCTCATAGGTAAAGTTGAATGTACTGGTTTTCCCATTTTAGTACATGTCTGGTAAAGCCTAGTACACATACTCGATATTGGTAGTAACTATATCATATATCTCCAGTTTTTACACTTTAGCATTAAACACCAATCAATCAATCAATCAATCAATCAATCAATCAATCAATCAAGCAAGCAAGCAAGCAAGCAATCAATCAATCAATCAATAAGTTTTGCTTATGATAGGCTTTCGTTCCCACGTGTACACTGCTTTCTTTGTGTAACGGGAACGTCCCTCTACTGACGGTGATTACAATTAGAAATCTGGTCTGGTTGAATTCCTGGTTACAGAGATATCGTCATCAAGGTATGAAGACTCTTGAGGTGGGGAGAGTAACGGGAACGCTTCTCTACATAAGGTTATAGGAACCACAGTGTCTTCATACCCACCTCTGCTTATTGGTTTTATGGGTATCCCATTTAGCTCAGATGGAATTTAGTAACGAGTTTGCTGCGGTGTGAAATGTAACAGAAACGTTTTATGGCATGTAATAATTATAATACACATATTGCGCAATCGGACAAAAAACGTGATTATTGAAGCCAAAAAATGTATAAGCTGCGAATTGTATTTCTTATAACCTGATATTGTTATATATCATTATAATTAACAATATGCCAGTCATGGCATGACTGTCAGACTGTTTAGGGGAGAACATGCCAGACATGAGCTGATGGTAACCTACTAACTTGTGTAGGTGTCTGGAAATGGAGTTTGTAATCGTTCATTGTAAATCCAACTATAAAAGATATTTTACAATATGGCTAAGTTTGGGATAAATTTATTGGGAAAAAAGACTTTATATTCCTGGGATGTACATGTACAGTCGAAAAGCACTTGATGATGTAATATATTCCTTGGATGTACATGTGCAGTCGGAAAACATTTGTTGCTGTAATATATTCCTGGGATATACATGTGCAATCGAAAAGCACTTGATGCTGTAATATATTCCTGAGATGTACATGCGCAGTCGGAAAACATATGCTGTTGCAATATATTCCTGGGAAATACGTGTACTGTCGAAAAGCCCTTGATGCTGTAATATATTCATAGGATGTACATGTGCTGTATTTGCTGCTGTAATATATTCATGGGATGTACATGTGCAGTCGGAAAGGACTTGATGGTGTAATATATTTATGAGATGTACATGTGCAGTAGGAAAACACTTAATGCAGTAATATATTCCTGGGATGTACATGTGCATTAGGAAGTAATTTGCTGCTGTAATATATTGATGGGATGTACATGTGCAGTAGGAAAGGACTTGATGCTGTAATATATTCATGGGATGCACATGTGTAGTAGGAAAGTACTTGATGCTGTAATATATTCCTGAGAAGTACATGTGCAGTAGGAAAGGACTTGATGCTGTAATATATTCCTGAGAAGTACATGTGCAGTAAGAAAGGACTTGATGCTGTAATATATTTATGAGATGTACATGTGCAGTAGGAAAGGACTTGATGCTGTAATATATTCATGGGATGTACATGTGCATTAGGAAGTAATTTGCTGCTGTAATATATTCCTGGGATGTACATGTGCATTAGGAAGTAATTTGCTGCTGTAATATATTGATGGGATGTACATGTGCAGTAGGGAAGAACTAAATATATTCATGGGATGTACAAGTGCAGGAAATCATTTGCTGCTATCATATATTCATGGGATACACATGTGCAGTCGGAAAGCACTTGATGCTGTAATATATTCATGGGATGCACATGTGCAGATATGTGTATATTATCACGAGGTAGATGTGAGATGATGGATAGGGTAGGAACATTTTGCCTTCAACCGGACCAGCAATGACCACACACACCCAACAAATTGTTTCCCAGCTCTAAGGCCGAATCATTCACAAGCGGAAATCTCTTTCAGAAAGAATGCGTCTACATGGGAAAACCAATATCATTTTTTCATATCTCTGTCCACTCGCCGGAATTAAGTCTTAAAATCTCAAATTGCACAACTAGAATTTCACGGAAAGTTGAATGCAATAGAAAGTACATGTACAAAACAGCAATGCAAGAATATTATTGCAATCCACACAATACCTTATAATCTTAATAGCCATGTCAAGTCATATTAATATATACCAATAAATTGTTCTTGCATATAAATCAATAATAATCACATTCCCAGCTCTGGTAGAAAAAAAAGTCATAACCTAGTTATATAACCGATGGAAGTAATAACCTAGTTATCTTACTGATGAGAGTCATAACCCAGTTATATTATTGATGGCCGTCATAACCCAGTTATATTATTGATGGCCGGCATAACCTAATTTATTTTGCTTTCCAATCTTTCAATTTTGAAGGTACCCGGTGAAGGTTATTCCAGACACGCGCAGTGCGCACTAAATTAGATATCTATTTTTTTTTATTAATTCAATTCGTAATTTAACCAGGATAAATAACAGCCAAAAAACACTAGTAGCTCTCTTCAAAGTAATGACGTATTAATATTAATGATGCTGAAATTTTCAAAGTCACTAGTAACTTATATTCATCATCAAGTTATAGCGTATATCGTGATTCTAGTATTATATCATTTTTCCTTTATATTGAGTTCCCGCACATATTTGTAATTAAATCATTAAAGAGGGAATCTTTCATCAAAAGATGCACCCGCTTATAAAAACATTATAAATAGATATATCTGCATAGCTTCATATACATTTAAAACAGCATCGATGGTGTAATAGTTAGCGTGCTCTCCCCGAGTGCGGTAGATGATGGGGTCGAGATGCGATTTTATTTGTAGCAACATTACAGCAGCATTATAACAATATGGAAAATAAACACAAACACACTGAAACTAGATAATGTGTTCAATACTTGTCATTTTGGGAAAAAAAATGTAAATTTATTAAAACCATAAATTTGACAATCATTCATCCATGTTAACATGTAGATATTCTTTGTACATGAAGAGAAAACTTTAAGAGTATAATGGTCATCAATATCACCAATATCAATAAAACGAACAATCACCTGTCATCTTTTTTGAACTCTCTGCAAGCAAAAAAAAAAAGAAAAAAGATCACAATCTCTGTTGATGTATTGTCTCTTTAACTGTGATATAAATAGCTTATTATCACAATAAAATCATTCTTTTATACATTTCTAAGTTGATACGATACTCCCACAGAGCTTGTTTCCTTTTTACTTTGTATAACTCGATGAAAACATTTCCTTAGAATTATCACATAATGACCATCAAGACTCTCCGATAGATTCAAATTTCAGTTGTTTGATCGTATTTCATTGGTGCCAAAAATGACAGTAATTGATGTATTAAAATTCTAAGGTATTTTCATCAAAGGTGTCACGAAATGAGTTTCAATAAAAAAATAAAATCTAATCTTAAAATAGAATCTACATAATTCAATCCAAATTATCATACTCTAGACCCTTCATTCGGAACTTTGAAGAGATAAAAGGAATGTATGAAGACACCAAAGGCATAATCAGAAGACGTAAATCCAGACAGACAATACCATGGCCAAAAGAAAAAAAAGCATAAAAGAGAAAAGAATGATCTACGAAACACTACAAAGAAAACTAAAGATCGTGCAACACGACACCCGCCCACCTCCCACAAATAAAACAAGGGGTGAAGTCAGGTGCCACGGAGGGGCTGGTATTTCCTGCTCCTCATGTGGTACTCGTCGTGTTAATCTTGTTACAAGCCCGATGATAAATGAGGAAAGGACATGATTATAATTACGAAAAGGGTCGTTATCTAGAAACCGGATAAATGGTGTCCTCGAAATTAATACATATGATCCGTCCTTGGTAGTGTTGAATAAAGTATATTGGCAGTTGTGAAGATCGAGACAGACATTATTGCTGGCCTCGCAGCGAGACCAAAGTTATGGTTTGAATCAATAAGGTCATTTATGCGTTTGACGTAATATCGACCGATATTTTCAGAATCAGAGTCAATTGTTGATAACTGATATTATTAGACCTCTCTATATATATGTATCTAGGATTGGTCCGATCAGCGGTCACATGACTTTGACAATTGCGACGTTTCCTTCGACATCCCCAAAAATTCACCGTGCGAGGTAAATAATAGTATTGTCACCCTCGACAACCCCAATTTTTTTCCGCTAGGTGGCGATAACCGGAAATCGTCTGTTTGTGTAGAAAATATGGCAACTGCAGGTCGGTTTGCCGCTAGCTCAGAGGAAGAAATAGCTAAAATCCTCTCTGAAAAGGATGCCGAGAACACAAAACGTTCTACGAAATCCGCAGTCAAATGTTTGCAGCAGTATTTATTGAGGAACTTGCCGTGTTGTTGGCAAAATTAAAAAAATAATTTTGAAAATTTTAAAAACCGTTGTTCGGTTAATAAAACGATTATGGCCATCTTAGTCGATGGACATCCAGAATTGTCAACTTGTGAGGGTTGTTTTCTCTCGGGCTAAAGCCCTCGGGGAAAACAACCCTCACAAGTTGACAATTCTGGATGTCCACCTCATAAGAAGGCCATAATTGTATAATATCACCCGGTAAGATCAAAGGGGAAAATGCCTAAATTACGATAAGACAAATCACGGATAATTCGAATACTATCCTGTTATAAAGTAAGCTCATCAGTTAGTTCGACACATCAAGGTAGAGCTTCCAAGAGAAATTTTGCAAGGCGGAATAAGACAGCTTTTGAGCCCCGGGGACAGGCTGAGACGGTCCTCCTGTATACAATGTCAATGCGAGTCATGATAAACAACCATAATTCAGAAGTCTAACTGATTTTATATATAAAAAATTCTAAATAAACTAAAAATAGTTGAAAATACTCCAATGAAAAAATCAATATAAAACGTGTATGGCTAATGCTATAGGGTCCATCAGAGATTCACAGTCCCCTTTTTGCCTCTCAGGGCCTATTACCGATGTACCGACTGAAACCTCCTCTCAAGGGTCCTGTATCAAGATTCAATTGTATTTTATCTTCTGTACAAGTGGACTGGTTTTGTCCAGTATGTTTATCACTCTTCATATCCATGTATATACTTACTATGCTGTCCAGGATTATCTCACTGTTTACTCATATATATATATACTTACAGTAACTCTCAGCAATCCTAGTACGAAACACGTAGAAATCACATTTAGTGCGCACGACACGTTTCTGGAATAACCTTCATCAGGTACGCTCAAACGCAAAAGGTCAAAATGCAAAATAACTTTAAAAAATCAATTATTTTACAAAGTACCATTGCACTTGACAAATGACTTATGTAAAGCTTATTAAGTAAATGACTTATGTAAAAACGTATTAAGTTGTTTTTTCCGTGTTAAACTCATTCTTCTTTATAAGTGTATGCCTGTATATGGCATCTAACATCGATAATTACATTCTCACAAAAAAAAAGAATCTTTTGATATATTATATGTACTTTAGCAATGAATTGACAAATTGAGCTGCCAATACCATGACTTGAGGTTAAAACTCAGATAACTATAAGAAATTAGAGCTATCACTTTGATGTATAGCAATAATCAATTAGAAACCCACAGTTGATTAGCTTCCGGGTTGATACTTCACCACTCTTAGGATTAGTATTTGCTTGCATTTCCGTGTTTGTTTCTTAGGGTAATGTGAGTACACCTAGTAAAGGGCGGTAATCGCACTCACAATATTGGTGCTGAACAACACCGATTACGTAATTAGAATGCGACTACCAGGGGATGGTATATTAAAGCATAAAAATTCAGTAACAGTTAACTAGCTTCCTCGTTGATTCTTAGCCACTCATAGTTTAGGATTAGTATGTGTTTGGTTACGAGTGTTTTTTCTCCACTTTCGATAATGCTTCCTTGTTGTTGTCAGTATTATTGGTAGAGGAAACGGGAGCATGAAAACACCGACCCGCCACAAGGTACCAACAAAGTTTTGTCACTTAAGGTGATTTCGAGTACACCTACCAAAGGGCGGAAATTTTACTCACAATATTGGTGTTGAAAAACACCGATTGCGTAGTTAGCATATTTACTAAATAGGTACTTTGAGTGGAAGCGAATATGTTTGTGAATTTTTTATTGTTTGTTTATGCAAATATATATGTATTGCGCTTTGAGATCCAATGATCGGACGAGAGGGCTATGATCCCATTAGCCGGTTCAACACTGCCACACATTTATGCCTGACCCAAGCCAGGAGATGGATTTCCATTAACACGTGTCGTGATCGTTTTTATACAATGAGATTAGGTGATATGCGATTGTTCGCTTTCTTGATATCGGTGGAATTGTTGACCATCACTGTTTAAACTTTTTTTTCTTTTCGTAATTAAATCTTACGATTAATTTTACGATTCAAGTTGCTTTCATTATTAATGAGAACTAAAGAATGGGGAAGAATGATAGCAGGCATAGTATTGCTTGAAACGTTTTGCTTTGCTGACTATGAAAATAGGAAACATCGACAATACAATGGCTAAATGAAAAAGGACAAAAAAACAAACAATGATATACAAAACATTACACAGAAACGAGATATTCTGGCTGAATATAGTCCTCATGAAATAAATAAAGATGGAACAACACGAATCCAAACTAAACCCAGGTGAATTGTCTTTTGAAACGTAGTAATGCAGTAACAGTGTTACATCTAATTAGGATTTGTAATCCGTCTTTTCCTGACCAGAATACCATCTGGAGAATACACAAACTAATCAAGATTACAAGATACCATAATACATCACATACGTCATCGATCGGTTTAAAACTTCATTTATTATCATGATCATCATATGATGATGTTGATCAGTACTAGATGTCAGCATCTGAGTTGATAGCAAATATATATTATTGCGTGAAACATTTTGCTTCGCTGACTGACTATGAAAATAGGAAACTTCACGATGGACATCAATAAACCCGAAGGGGCAATCAAGAATTGAAAATCCAGAGACATTGGCAACACAAGACACAGGACGAAAATAAAGAAAACACACAAACACAACACAACACAGAAAACTAAAAAGATGAACAACACGGACCACACCAAAATCCGGGGCTGAACCTAAGTGCTCACGAAAGTAGCTAAAATTTGAAAATATTTCTCATTTTTAAGGAGGTTCATGTAGCCAAAGATGTTGTCATATTGTGGTTAATTTCATAATGTACCTTTGTATTGGGTGACTGACTACCACTGCTACTACAACCGGTAGACTCATATCTTTTTCAACGGTTGCAAGTTGATATATATTTAATGCCATTAATTATAATATTACAGTTACATCATGGCGGACTGATGTGATTCTTGACTTGCTCTACGCTAAAAACAAATGTTTATTCCTTATGTTGTATCGAGTACACCTCAATCCAATTCACAATATTAGTGGTGATAGGCTTTGATTACATTGGTAGATGTCAATTTAAAGCTTTGTGCTTAATAATTTTGATTGATATCCAAAATTGTGTGCTTAGAATGATATACAAACGAACGATGTTGATTTGTTATCAATGATAACGACGAATATGCCGTGAAACCTGTCTAAATCGAACCTTCTGGGGACAAACTTTTGTGTTCGGAATAGACAGGCGTATACAGGTGAAATCAAGATTTTCAGCATTGGGACTTTATTTAATGTTCGGTTTATACAGAATTCTGGCTTAGTCAGGGTTCTATTTAGACAGGTTTAATAATATAAGGAAATACATATTATACATTGTAATTTTATCTTTATTTTTGCAGCTTTTTTCTGATGTCTTCTGTGTTTTTCAAGAAACCTGTAATTCTCGATTTGGATCACATAGTCCTAGAGAGTATGAGTATTATTCGTGTGCCTGGTGCTACTCGTTTTTATTTAGTCAAACAAGGAAGGCATTAATCGCATCTGAAAATACACCATATTTATATAACATTCTAAAAAAGGAATTACTATTGCCAAATATTCATAATAACAGTGACGTAAACGATATTTGTTCTACACTCGATAATGACGAATGTCAGAGATGGAAATCGTGTTGTTCCACTGCAGAAAAATGTTGCAAGAGACAGTTGTTTACCCCTGTAGGTGACGTGAATAACACTTGTGGTCGGACATGGGATGGATGGGGTTGCTGGGATGACACCAAACCCGGGCAACTTAAGTACCAGTCCTGTCCGCTGTATCTTCAATATGCTATGCCTACAAGTGAGTGTAATATATTCTATACTCTATTTAGTAATGAAATGCTGAAGATTCAGTCGTTATTTACCATCATGTTTTTAATTTAAAAAAAAGAAAAGTAATGAAATACATTATTACAATCTCTATCCGATGTGAACAACCATCAAAATCGTTATTTCCATCATTCAACCCACACATAACATGACCCGTTAAGTGCACATAAAGTCACGTAAGCTTCAGTATATTTCTTCTAAAATTGCTTCGTTTTGTTTGGTGTATTAATATTTTGTTACCAATACTCATCTTTAATGCATATAATATCCAACAGACTCCAATCACAAACTTGAACATTGAAATCAACAAAACTTTTCAAATGTTAAATATTTCATATGGTGTTATGGTCGATTTGATAAATAAATGTTATACTTACAAAAATGTATATTTATTTGTTACTATTTAAGAAGTATACATTAAATTACTAATTCTGGAACAGACTTTGTGTGGCCACTCTATATATATAATATATTGTATCAGCATAGGTGACCTCAACCAATGATCGCTATCCTTTTTTATGCAATTTGGTTTTATTGCTCCCAAAAACTTTTAAATTATTTGGCTTTCCAAACTTTTGATTTTGATCTTACCTGACGAAGGTTATTCCAGGAACGCGTCATGCGCACTACATTTACAAGGGTTATAAAGGTATCAATAGGGTCGTTGTTATGCATCTTTTTATTTTTAAGTTAATATCCAGCGTTTAATTACGAGAATTAAAATTAAGGATGATTATTTTAATGTTCATAAACATCCGCCACATGCAAATGTTCATTCAGGCTACCATGAAAATATGGTACATAAAAGCAGTAGATCTTCCAGCAGTGATACAGTTTAGATCTACTACCTTTGTACAAAAGTATGCATCTCTAGATATCTTTTATGGATCAATCCGTAATGTCATTCTGGTTTACGACAGGACATATAATGTGACATTCTCTGTTTAGGATGTATAGGACTATTCTCTTCGCCTTACAGTTCGAAATATAAATCCTGAGCAGGGAATGTCATATAATTAACCTCATCTGACACCGGAATAACATATATTATAAGACAGTCATATTGCATCATTAATAAATAATTTAAACACATTTTCAGGAGAGGCTGTTAAGACATGCTTGCCAAATGCTACATGGGAAATGAGAGACGGTTTTGAGTGGACTGACTATCAGCCATGTCTGAAGTTTGAGGTAAAACCTAAATTTGCAGAATTAAGATAGCTATCGTAATTACTTGGAGGTAATTAATTACTATGCACGCCGACTATGCTCACATTATTTTGGTAGTTCGGTTTACTTCTATGTAAAGAAGATAAGATACAGCAACAATTAGTATAAAAAAACATATTATAGATAATCGACCGAGGTTAACACATATTCAAAACCAAGCAGAGCCTAAAAAACTATCATTTGGCAAAACTAAAATGCCTGTGAGAACTTTGGGGAATAAAAAAACATCTCTTCGAAAGAGGCACCGACTGGGTGTAGGTGTCGAATCAAATACCCAGCTCTTCTATAGAACAAGACG
Source organism: Gigantidas platifrons (assembly GCA_002080005.1). Classification (NCBI taxonomy): domain Eukaryota; kingdom Metazoa; phylum Mollusca; class Bivalvia; order Mytilida; family Modiolidae; genus Gigantidas; species Gigantidas platifrons. The sequence goes on from MJUT01054534.1 coordinate 333,836, forward strand.
TAAATGAGGACATTATCTTTGTATGTAAAAGACAAAGTGCAGCAGCTTGTAATTAGAAATAGTTTTCAACAGCTTCCAATAGGAAATAAAGCAACTTCCAATTAGCCATAGCGCAACTTCCAATTAACAATATATTGCAGCACCTTCTAATTAGCATTAATTGCAGCAGTTTTCAATCGGCAATAGCTTGTTAGCGGTGATCATTGATGACACAATTATACTTCTCTCCTATGGCAATTTAAATGTCTTCTCATATACCCAACTTAGTGAAACCTTTTCACAAACAATATTTATTATTTGACAACTTGTAATAGTTATGATATATAGCTAATATAGATAAGCATTCAATCAATCAAAACTGCATCATTTTATATTCTTGGATAAAGATCCTTTGATCTGAAATAAAATATATAATTTTGAGTTTTCTTGGTATTTTAATGTTGCACTGTATAACACTATTCTAAAAGTTACTTCAACGTATTTCATTAATAACACTTGTTCAATATATAATATATATATATATAATTTATATTATAAATCAAAGACTCATTCGAGATACTTCGGGAATTTTCCACGCTATGTATTGTTGAAGTCATCCAATTACACAATACTTGACAACGAAATCAATGATGATAGTCCAATTCTATGTATAAATATCAAGAGCTATCGTTAATAATACCGGTACCATGCAACAGTGTTCTACAGGAGAATATCAATGTTGTATTTTGTTACGATTAGACTGATAGATTCGTCGTATTCATGAAGCTTTGTACTTGATCCTCCCTACACCTCCTGTGATGTCTACTATAATCTATATTAAGCTAGCTTTAATTAACGTATTACATTAAAGACAAACTTAATTCTTTTTAGAAACAAATGTATTTTACTCTAATTGTAAGATAGAAAAGATCAATCTGTCTTAATACCGGTTTATTGGAGACTTGCACCAAACATCAGGAGTATATTGTTGGTCATTACATGTAACGATTTGTACTTTCATCGTCTGTAGTAAATATGGAGACAATTGCATTCGAGGCTCATACTGACAATATTGTTGAGACATAACAAATATGCATGCCTAAGGGCTATGGTATTTAACGCCACTTTCAACAGTATTTCAGCTATATCGTGGCGGTATGTGTTAAAGGTGGAGGAAACCGGAGGACCCGGAGAAAACCATCGACCTTGCGCAAGTCACTGACAACCATTATCACATAATTTTGTATCGACTACACCTCGCCATGAGCGGGATTCGAACTCACAATGTTAAATAAATAAGGAGATCTGCAAAACACGAGTGCTGATAAGTACTGATTGCATATTAAGAAAACCACCGACCTGCCGCAAGTCATTAACAAACTTCATCACATTATGTTGTATCGAGTACACCTCACCATGAGCGGTATGCCAACTCATGATGTTAGTGGTGATAGACACTGCTTCATTTCCAGTACGTATTTACTAGGTGTGTCTTAGTTATTATAAGATAGTGTTGTAAGAGATCATGTATAGGGTTGTACTATTTTGCCTTGCAGCAGGTCATCTACGACCATTACTAACAAACAATCTCTCACTAGGAGCTGATACAATTTGTCATTGGCGTGATATTCTCAAGAGACACTGGATTACCTACCACCTTAAGAGCGAGTTGTGTATTTGAATCGTTCAGGAGGACATCCCTTAGAAGATTGTAAAGGTTATCATTTTTACTGGTTTGTTACAGGACTTGAAAACATCAATCTTCATTGGATTTGGATGCAGTCTAGTCAGTATTGCTGCCTTATTTCCAGCAGCCATTATATTTATCAGATATCAGTAAGTTGCATTAATTTCATACTTTGATACTGCTAAATATCATAATTGATATGTATGAATATGAACTACTTGCAATACCCAATACGTATGACCACATGTGTAATATAATGGTGAGCGTATTTGCTTGTGAAATATTGTGTGTTCGATTCTCGCTCGGGTCAAATAAAAGTCTATAAAATAGTTATTGGCTAATTGTCCACTAAGTAGTAAGAGCAGAAACAGGTTGGTTCATAATAATGGTACATATTGGAAATAGATGTCAACTTGTGGAATGTTATTCCAGTGGATTCAGCACTATAACAGTGCATGTTGGTCTAGTGAAAAGACTTCAACAAAAAGCAACTTGTTCTTGTCATGATACAGCATAGCTGAAAAAGATCTTGCCTAAAGCAAAAATCACTCACTCACGCAACAAGTACGGATAAAGAATATATGGTATGTTTCTGCATCTTTAATGTAGCAACAAGTTTCTGTGAACGTAGTGGCAATCACTGACATCCATTGTTATTATCGTTTTATCTTTTTTTCTAACACACGCGAAAATATGAAAGTAGATTAGTTAATTAAACGGCACCATCAGTTTAATGTTAATTTTCAGATATAACTTGATAAAGGTCTCATCTGTTTCTGCTAATGATGCCTCTATTGTTGCTACCATTATCAACGAAATTGGCTATGAAATATTTTTTTTTGAAAATTATTTTTTATAAAGATAATATTTACACTTATAAGCAATGCTTAAGTAACTTTCTAGTTTAAAGTGTGATGTCCTTCCGCGTAAGATAACGACACTTTATACATGTCAGTCCTTTTGTATTATCGACCTCCGCTTGTGGTTTTATTCTATGATTTCAAGTGCTATTGTTTAATGAAATGAAAAACAAACAAAAAATATACCACACTGTCGGAACATTTCCAAAAATCCAATTAGAAAAATACCATAAAGAGGTAACAGTTACACCTCTAATATATAAATATATGTTAGCTGGCTTTCCTCTTCTGTAACCTCAGTTATTACCAGCTATATGACGAATTTGATTAAACCAAAGAGTTTATTTTTGAAACTGTATCTTAATTATACAAACGGAAGCTAATTGGGATAGAAAATTCCGCTTCTTCGTTCTTTTAATTCACTTACCGTTGTGCAGTGTTTTTTTTTTTTTTTTTTTTTTTTTCTTTTTAACTGTATCATTCCTTTAATCGAAAATCCCTGTGAGTCTTTCATAAAATCTAACATTTCGTAATAACAAATAACATTCTAAGCTTCAAAATAAAATAAAAATATATTTGCATATTTTATGTAGTCATTTTAATACGTGTTCCATCAACAATTATTCAACATACAATCAAATTGGTCTTCTAAAAGAGGTAACCTCTAAAAAGATATTCAATCCTTATGAAATTTTCTGTGAGAGGACAAGAAAAAGATTATTTTTTAATACAAGTAACTGCTTAATAGAGGTGACCGCATGGGCATGTTTGACTGTACTTTATTTCTATGCATGTTTTTCAACCGATGTCAGTTGCAGTTACTTCTGTTGGCCATTGTGTTGTCTGTTCTTCTTCAATTTACGCATTCTAGTCACCCCTTTGGTACCTCCAAAAACTTCTTGCAGTTTCTTTGGGCAGTTTAACTGTACTTTATTTCTAGATATTTTTTCTCCCTATATCAGCCACAGACTCTTCAGTTTAACTGTACTTTATTTCTAGATATTTTTTCTCCCTATATCAGCCACAGACTTCAGTTTAACTGTACTTTATTTCTAGATATTTGTTCTCCCTATATCAGCCACAGACTCTTTATCTTAAACTTTTGACTCGTAGGTTAAAGAAGGCCATTTCCCCCGTGAGGATTATAAACCATGTGATGTTTTTAACGTGTTTTCCTATGAAGATTGAATACGTCTTGATACAGTATTGTTATTTGAGTAGACTATATTAGTATGCATTATTGAAATCCCGTCTCGATCTGCTTGATGGAGTTCTTCAGACTCTAGACGTATTAAGTTCAATAACATTGATCATGATAAGAATTACAATGTAGAAGTTTATTTCCTAACTTTATAAGCGATGTGATGTATGTTCGGTTCTGTTCTCCTTTTTTTTTCTTCTTTCTTTTAATTGGACTTTTCATTAATGCGAATTGACTATTCTAAATTTCCGGGTGCACATAACCCTGACTAGACACAAGTTGTCAAGAATTTAATTTGTGATGTACTGTTATTTTCTTTTCATCTTCATCAAATTAAGCGTCCGTCTTTAAAGTGCATGCATGTCTCATCCATGAAAAGTTTAATTCAGTCAAAGCGAACATTTTATCACTGTATCGATGACTCCGCCGATGGACTATTTCTCCTCGCGGTATCATCCGTCCAGTAATCAGTGTTTCGGCACTGTCGTTGTTTCTTAAGCATATTTAATATTAAAACTCAGGTTCTCCTCCTTCAGGAAACGGAAACTTCAGCCGATTTGAAAATTCTGATTATACTCCTTTTGTTTTCTTCTTCCAAAAGACTTTTAAATTACTTGGTTTTGCAATCTTTGGAATTTGAGAGTACCTGATGAAGGCTATTTTTGTGCGCACTAAAATTAGATTAGATATTTACGGTTTCATCACTTGATTAACGAGAAACGAGTTATCCGATTCCTCGTGATATCAGTGCAATTAGAATTGAAATGTAACTACACAAGGCATTATACATATGATTTTGTTGAGTTGGCGTTAAGCAACAATCACTCACTCAATACTAAATTCTTTGTCATCTCATGATTGGAATACCCTGTTACAAATCCAAATTAAAATCAATACAAGTTTACCTCAATCATCTGTGATATTTCCCTTCACAGACGATGTTGTCTTTTCTTTTTCGATCTACGGATTCTGATTACCCCTTTGGTATCTTCAAACTCATCTTTTAAACCTGTCGTCTACAAGAAAGATGTAATAGATAGTTAAACATTTCCTTTCTTACACTTTTGTTTGTCAATAAAGGTCCTGATGTCGTCAACATAGGTAATATCCTTCATGTCGTCAACATAGGTAATATCCTTCATCACAAATCAGTCAAATCTAAAATGCATCCCAATGTTAAAGATCAGTCTGTTCCTATAACATATAGTACATCTATTGCAGCCAAAATAGTTAACTATACAAACACGTGTTGCAGGATCTCAACATTAACGACTTCAAGTCCTTAACTCCTGATTGCACCTGTGCAAGTTCCTCAGTCATATATGTTCCAGCTAACCACTTTATACCTGGTGAACTTAACAATATCAACAACACTTCTCTACGAAACGCTAATAATTAACTCAACAGTGTTTCATAAAAAATGGAATGGACAACGTAAATACAAATACCTTGTCTTATGAAGGGACACATTTTATCTTGTAAAGACGAAAACAAACACTCCGATTCTATCAAAATGTTCTCTGAAACTGATATCACCAAAATGCTAGAGTTATTTTATTGACAATGTTATGTTTAATGGGCGTGTTATTCCACAGACAGGCTGCGTTCATATTCTCGCTGACTTGTTCCTTTATTCGTATCAGACCTATTTCATACAGGGGCTTCTGAAAAATCGAAACAAAGCTAGCCATATCCCATTTTAATTTGTCCATATATATGTACAATGTAACAACATACTTACAATACCTGTATATGAGATGTATATCTCTCAGTTGATATGATATTTCATAGCTTGTGGTTCCTATCAAGATTTCCTTGATAGAGTGTTGCTACTGAATCATGGCATGAGTTCTTAATGAATAAATTCACTACGAAAGCTTTACGATCAAGGTGACCCCTTTAGCGTATTTACAATCCGTTTCTTTTTTCATTCATGACTTATCAACGGGTTTGTATCAAAAGTAACACGACGAGTGCCAATATTTCAGTAGGAACTGACATAGCATCCGAAATGGGATCAATGTTTCTCAATCTTTAGCTTTACGTGTAGTGTTTTCAGACATTATTTGTCTGTTGGCCACTGTATTGTCTGTCATTTGTCGATCCACAGCTTCTAATTACGGCTTTTGTATCTTCAAACTTTTCATCTGATCACGAATTATTTTTTGTTTAAAAATACCATAGTTCTTTTCAAATTATCTAAAAAGCTTAATAATTGTAAAAGTAACCCAAAACAATTTTGTCTTACAGGGCTCTAAGAAAACAGCACAGAATTCGTTTACATATCAACTTTTTCTTGTCTTTATTGCTCAAAGAGATTGCTGTTGCATTATGGGATATGCTAATTACATATGAGCGTATAACAAATAGTGACGCCAGCAATACAGTACTTGCTCAGAATGGGGTAAGTGTGTCAACTTTTTACTTTTTAAATACTTTTTTTTATCATTTCTTTTTATATGTATTTCCTTTGAACGGTTTGACGCTTAACCCCGTCGCCACATTTGTATACCTGTCTTAAAGCAGGACCTGGATTTCTAACGTCATATGTCGTGGTATTTTTTGTGTTCAGTGAGTGAAGGTGAGGATGTGATTGTTTGTTTTGTTAATATTGGTGGAATTGTTGAACATAACTGTTTAAATGTTGTTTTTTTCCATAATATCTTGGTAATTTTTCATACTGTTACATGCGACCATTTAAACGACTACTGTGTACCCAATCCGAAAAAGGGAGTAATGGTGTCTAACGCCACTTTCAACAGTATTTCAGTTATATTGTGGTGGTCAGTTTTATTGGTGGAGGTAACCAGAGTGCCCAGTGAAAACCAACGACCAGCCGCAAGTCACTGATAAAACCTTATCACATAATGTTATATCGAGTACACTTCGCTATTAGCGGGATTCGTACTCACAAGTTAGTGGTGATAGACACTGATTACATAGGTAGTTTCAAGTCCAACTACACTACGATCACGACCACGACAATCCCCGTCAACTAGAAAGTTCGTGTTACGCGATCTTTTGTTTTGTGTGTAATGTTTTGTAGATCGTTGCTTGTCCTTCTTCTTTTTGGCCATTGTATTGTTCTGTTCTCCCATTATGACGTCATTTTAACCCCGCTGAACCAGTGGTGGAAAAATCTGTAATCCTCTAGAGGATTAAAATGTCTCGTGCCTTTTCCCGCATTTTACTCTTTTGACTCGTTTGACGGCTTTTGAAATAAAGTTCGTGTTAAATAATGGGAGAAACAAATTCTCCTTCAGTTGCCCATGTGGGTTATGATATTCCTCCACTCTCGAGAGTTAAATTAAAAATTTTAACCACTCGCCTTACCGCTCGTGGTTAAAATGTTTATTTTAACTCTCTTGAGTGGAGAAATACGGCTCTTGGTTAAAAATTTTAATTTAACTCTCGAGAGTGGAGAAATATCGTAACCCACGGGCAACTGAAGGAGAATCTATATTTACACATCCACCATACTATAATCCAGTTTGAACTTCAATTGAAGGTAAGGAAACGTCATTTTTCTTGAAATATTATACGTTATGAGTAATGGTGTGTATTTGTGGAACATTACTACACAATGTGTGTAGAGATGTAAGACTTTGAAGTAAGTTGAGTAAAATTTCGTTGTTACCCTTCTTGGTATAATAGTGTATATAGGAATTTGAGTCATTTGTGCGATGATTGTTACTTATAACTTATAACTCATAATAATTAAAACAAGTCAAAATGACTACTTCTAAACTAGTATATTTTTGTGTACATGTATAATATGTAAAATTAAGGTTACAAGTAAATAAACGTTAGAGAAAACTGAAGGAAGAAATCAAGAATGGACAATACAGAGACAGGGGCAACATTGGGCGCACAAGACACAGAATGGAGACACACAAATTAGGACATTTGCCTAGCCATATCATTTCACAAGGAGGGGATTTTGAGCCTATAAGAAGAGTTTTAAGATACCAAAGGAGTAATCAGAATCCGTAAATCGAAGAAGCACAGACAAAACAATTGCCAAAAGAAAAAGTACAAAAGGGCAAACAACGATCTACAAAACATACACATAAAACTAAAGATCGAGTAAAGCGAACCCCACTAAAAACCAGTGGTGAACTCAGGTCCCCGGAAGGGTAGGCAGTTCCTGCTCCACTAATGACACCCATTCGTGATACACTAGTTACAAACCCGGTGACAAGCCAATAATGAGGAAAGAACCGGAAGGTGCTTAAGACAAGTGGAACATAAAACTACTGTCGACTCAAAAACTTGTCCGTTGACTTTACCATTTAACGCAGTCGTAATATTTATTTATTTTGTCTCGACCATATAAGTAATCAGATGCATACCCCATATATACTTATATTATCATTCAACTACAATGGAATGTAAATCATTCATACAATAAACTCTACTAAATAGTAGGTCGGTAGTTCTGCACGGTACAATTTATGTACGTGTTTATCAATATTTATGAGAATTAAGTATAGTTATTCGGTTGTGTCTTTGGGATGACGGAGAAAGGTGAGCAATTTGTTTTTTTTTGTTTGATTGAATTTTATAACTGGAAAATAAATTATATTTTTTTTTTTTGCATAGACATATTTGATAGTGTCCTCAGTTCTGTATAAACATTTGTAATTTTAACAGCATGATAAAGCATTCATACCATACGAAAACCAGTTCATTTGTACAAGTTTCGGTTGAATTTACGAGTAAGCTTTTCGGAACACAATCTGTAGTCAGTTATATTAGTCATCTCCTTTTGTGACCGAATATAAGAACCATTTCCTTTTGTGGCCGAATATAAGAACCATTTCCTTTTGTGGCCGAATATAAGAACAATTTCTTTTTGTGGCCGCGATCATATGATAGTTATATTAACATCTACATTTGTAATATTTTTGATCGATTCCTGATACTCACACTGTGGTATATTCGATATAATTTAATCTAAAAAAAAAGTTTGTCGTTTTCGTAAATATAGTTTGTGGTTCCTATCAGGATTGTTTTGATAAAGGGTTGCTGCCAACAGGAAAACTACTGAAGCAAGGGTTTTTCTTGGTTAAGTTGAAGTCATCACTTCGAAAGTTATTGAATATCTGTATCACAAATGACCACGGATATGTTCCACTTGTCGTACGCACTTCCTGGTCCTTTCCTTATTTATGACTTATCACCAGGTTTATAACTAGATTAACACGTCGGATGCCACTAGTGGAGCAGGGACTGCTTATCCTACCGGAGCACCTGAGTTCACCCCCGATTTTTAATGGAGTTCGTGCTACTCGATCTTTAGTTTGATGTGTTTGTTTTATAAATCGTTGTTTGTCCTTTTTCTTTTGGCTATTGTGTTGTCTGTTCTTCTTTGATTTACGGATTCTGATTATTCCTTTGGTATCTTCAAACTCTTCTTGCAGCAGGGTCGATGGCTTTCTTCCATATCCTCCACAACTTAAGCTGACCATCATAACTTAAATAATGTTGAAAGTGGTGTTAATCATACATAAATATTCTCCAAATTCTATTTTTGCAGCAAAATTAGGAAATGTCAGGGCTATCATGATACGTTTTCTAAATTTGAATTACGTCCCATGTAAAATTACATCCGAATAGGTATGCCATTTGTGATTTCCGTGCACACAAAATCATTATGTATGGTCAATTGTCACGTTTTACTTTTTCTATTTTAATGTACATGTATTCCTGTTTTATAAACAGTTCACTCTTAACTTCTATGTGACAAATTCATGCTTTACGGTAACAGCTGCATCTTTGAATTAGCAAACAATCCACATGCTCGGTAAAGAATCATTCAATGGATACACGATAACTAATTCATGACTATACAGGCACGCAATTCTGAAATGCTTTACCAGTGTAATTTATGTGTTAAACCGCACCACGCGATGGCGATAACCTGTTGGGTTTTGTTTACTAGTATTTAATATGAAAACACATAATTTGCAAAACACATTACACTCATTGCTACCATATAGCTTCTAAGCAGATCATTTTTGTGAAAGTTTAACCAACAGGGTAATCTTTACCGACACAACAGCCATGCCAAATTTATATACGGATTCTGATTACTCCTTTGATATCTTCAAACTCTTCTTATACCTATCATGACAACATAATCTTGGTAGAACTTAGAAGACTATCAATAAAATACGTCAGTAATGTTTCCACCACCACCAGCAGCCATATATCATTACTTTTATACCTGAAACCAGTTAACTATATATTTTTCCATTGCTACTTTTTTGCAAGTTAATGGTATTGTTTTGTGTCCTAGTTAATACATGTATTACATGTTCATGTCCAACATGTCTTGACTATATAAGTAACATACCGGGTGT
>MJUT01054534.1:344026-354818 GCA_002080005.1 Gigantidas platifrons
TTGTCTTGACTATATAAGTAACATACCGGGTGTATTATATTGACTATATAAGTAACATACCGGGTGTATTATATTGACTATATAAGTAACATACCGGGTGTATTATATTGACTATATAAGTAACATACCGGGTGTATTATATTGACTATATAAGTAACATACCGGGTGTATTATATTGACTATATAAATAACATACCGGGTGTATTATATTGACTATATAAGTAACATACCGGGTGTATTATAAGAGACAGGAACTGCTTACCCTTCGCCAGCACCTAGATTCACTCAGAGCTTTTTTCGGGGTCCATGTTGATCATCATTTTTATTTCGTGTGTTGTGTTTTTGTGTTTTGTTGTCCTCATCCTGTGTCTTGTGGGCCCAATGTTGTCATTGTCTCTGGATTGTCCATTCTTGATTATTACCCCTTCGGTTTTCTCTAACGTTTATAAAAAGAAAAGACTTAAAAAAATTCTTTAAAATAGAAATGCATCATATTTCTAAAATTTCTGTATCTGCTGAGCCCAGCTTTAAAAAAGAAAGCTTTGATTGTAGTGTAAGGTCGTCGTGACGGTTAGAATAAACACTACCCGTGTATACGGTCCCTACTAACAGAAACGGGACCATGTAACCGTTCAAAAAGAACTGCTGAAATTCTATCATCAGAAGAAAAACATTCTAAATTCCATGTATGCAAACTTGAAACATGAGAATACAAGGAATTAAAATGATACATCAGTTATTAAGTTATAAGAGAATCTTTTAAACTGAGCACAATTACTAATTCAAAAATACGGATAAATACAGGTTCGGTTAACCGTTAACTAACCGGATAATTGCTGTTACCGAAACGTTACCGTTTACACTGATAAATGTGACGACCTTAATGTAGTGGTTGATTGTTACCGAAACGTTACCGATTACACTGATAAATGTGACGGCCTTAATGTAGTGGTTGATTGTTACCGAAACGTTACCGATTACACTAATAAATATGACGGCCTTAATGTAGTGGTTGATTGTTACCGAAACGTTACCGATTACACTGATAAATGTGACGGCCTTAATGTAGTGGTTGATTGTTACGGAAACGTTACCGATTACACTGATAAATGTGACGGCCTTAATGTAGTGGTTGATTGTTACCGACACGTTACCGATTACACTGATAAATGTGACGGCCTTGATGTAGTGGTTGATTGTTACGGAAACGTTACCGATTACACTGATAAATGTGACGGCCTTAATGTAGTGGTTGATTGTTACGGAAACGTTACCGATTACACTGATAAATGTGACGGTCTTAATGTAGTGGTTGATTGTTACCGAAACGTTACCGATTACACTGATAAATGTGACGGCCTTAATGTTGTGGTTGATTGTTACCGAAACGTTACCGATTACACTGATAAATGTGACGGCCTTAATGTAGTGGTTGATTGCTACCGAAACGTTACCGATTACACTGATAAATGTGACGGCCTTAATATAGTGGTTGATTGTTACCGAAACGTTACCGATTACAATGTGACGGCCTTAATATAGTGGTTGATTGTTACCGAAACGTTACCGATTACACTGATAAATGTAACGGCCTTAATGTAGTGGTTGATTGTTACCGAAACGTTACCGATTACACTGATAAATGTGACGGCCTTAATGTAGTGGTTGATTGTTACCGAAACGTTACCGATTACACTGATAAATATGACGGCCTTCATGTAGTGGTTGATTGTTACCGAAACGTTACCGATTACACTGATAAATGTGACGGCCTTAATGTAGTGGTTGATTGTTACCGAAACGTTACCGATTACACTGATAAATGTGACGACCTTAATGTAGTGGTTGATTGTTACCGAAACATTACCGATTACACTGATAAATGTGACGGCCTTAATGTAGTGGTTGATTGTTACCGAAACGTTACCGATTACACTGATAAATGTGACGGCCTTAATGTAGTGGTTGATTGTTACCGAAACGTTATCGATTACACTGATAAATATGACGGCCTTCATGTAGTGGTTGATTGTTACTGAAACGTTACCGATTACACTGATAAATGTGACGGCCTTAATGTAGTGGTTGATAGTTACCGCAACGTTACCGATTACACTGATAAATGTGACGACCTTAATGTAGTGGTTGATAGTTACCGAAACGTTACCGATTACACTGAAAAATGTGACGACCTTAATGTAGTGGTTGATTGTTACCGAAATGTTACCGATTACACTGATAAATGTGACGGCCTTAATGTAGTGGTTGATTGTTACGGACACGTTACCGATTACACTGATAAATGTGACGGCCTTAATGTAGTGGTTGATTGTTACGGAAACGTTACCGATTACACTGATAAATGTGATGGCCTTAATGTAGTGGTTGATTGTTACCGAAACGTTACCGATTACACTGATAAATGTGACGACCTTAATGTAGTGGTTGATTGTTACCGATTAAACTGATAAATGTGACGGCCTTAATGTAGTGGTTGATTGTTGGTATCTTAACGTCAATCGGTAAATAGTTCATTCATATTCAGGATGAGAACAAGATTAGTTTAAACATATTTTATTTGCCAATTAAACAGACAAAAGGGATCAGACACAAGTTCAACAAACTTATGAAGTCTTCTTCAAATTACAATTTGTTACAATAAAGAAGTACATAAAAGGCATGCAATTACTACATATAGGACTAATAACGAATCATTGATGATAGCCACAAACACACGGAGGAGGAAATAAAATGAAGATGGATTCATATGATGTGCATGTTCACCCAATTAAATTCCAGTTATACGATAAGGAATGAGAACAAGATCAGCAATATATAAAGTCTAGTAATCACCAACATGACATCTGTCGAAGACCAAGTCAAGTGTTCACTCCAATTTTTACTATAAATCAAATAGTCTTTCCAACAAAGGAATGTACTTCTTGATATTTGTAATTGTTTTGCTGATCCTGACTGTCATGCTCCTGTCACGTCAACGACTATTGAAGTAGCTTTTAACTAACAATAGTTCGCTACCAGTGGATAAATTGCAAATATATAACATCCGATCCATTTTATCCCGATTTTTATCTCCATTTCATTGTAGCAATCAATTTCCTCTCATGTGTTCATTTTTGAGAATATTTACGTACATTATTATTTATTGTTTTAAACTTGTTTTTGTTAGGATAGATATATACTTCAAATACTATTCACTTGGCATTAAGCAACTATAAATCATTTCATAACGGTCCTTGATTAAACTTACCAAATGACACATGCCATGTATATTATATCAGGTTTATGTTTTTATCTGGTAGCCAAGGGGCCGTAGTGGTCTTGCTCGTATGATAGTTGGATTAACAACTACCTGTACATTCAGTTTCTATCACCACTCAAGTTGTGAGTTCGAATCTCGATCAGGGCGAGGTGTACTAGATACAATATTCTGTGATAAAGTTTGTCAGTGACTTGCTGCTTTTCTCTGGGTACTACGGTTTCCTCCATCAATAAAACTGACCGCCATGATATAACTGAAATATTGTTGAAAGTGGCGTTAAACATCAAAAATCAACCAACCAAACCATCTGGTAGCCAAGGACATCATGTATCTGCCTGTGTAACATAAAATAGTGTCCTCCATGAAATCATGTCCTCCAGACAAAATATCATATGAAATATTGTCCATGGACATTATTTCATAATGAAATAGTGTCCTGGACATTATTTCATAATGAAATTATGTCCTCCATCATGAGATATTTTCCATTCTTACTGGACATTATTTAACTGTGAAATAATGTCCGAAATCAACTTGATATACTAGTATGATATGTTTATGCTTCACATATTTATGCTATACTTTATTCCAAAATATAAGAGATTTCTTTGTCATAGAAATGATATTTATTACACTATATTTGATTCAATAAAAACCATTGTCAAATTACTCAAGACAAATACATATATATTGTTCAACTATTGAAATAACTGTCTGTATTCTTGTCCATCCATGATAATAACTTGGTTTTTTTTTATCTGGGTTATCTATATCTTATGTTTATATTATTATGAATCATTAAAAAAAAACCACTTGAAAGACTATTTCATTATTTTCCTTTATTGTACAATATTTCATAACAATCAGTCATGAAATAATGTCCAAGTTTTTAATTAGAATTATCTCCCTTTGTTAGGACACAGTTTCACTATGATGTATTGTCCGTAACATGACATTATACTGTCCAGATAAAGGACAAAATATCATAGATAAGACTAAATTCCATGACAATATAATCATGATATATTGTCCTTGAGGACATAATTTCACAGGACATAATTTTGCTTTACACATTAACATTCAGAAGCTTTCTATCCCTTATGCTGGTCAATACATGCATATTTTGAAGATTCCATGCTTATTTTATATTGAATGTTGTGGGTTTTTTTCTCTCTCCTTCAAACTATGGTTGAATTCTGTATAAATGGATCAACTGATTTTGTTTATGATATCTTTTTTTCATTTTGATGATATTGCAAACAATAAATGCCAACCAAAAATAAATAAATTGGTGATCACCAAGGTCAAGTGTGCGATCTTTGCATCTGGTGTATGGCCCAAAACGTCCTTTGAAGATTGAACCAACTCTCTAAATACCGAGGCATTTAGAATTGAATTTGAAGCTAAATAGATATAGAAATAAAATGGAGGCTTTTATGAGGTATCATATATTTTCAAGTTGAAATGTTTTTTTTTTTATTAAAAGTTAAATAAATAGACATAATTATTGGAAAATTGTTATCAAATAATGTAATTTGATGTGAATACTGCAATTTGATTGGCTGTTTCACTTGGAGCAACATTGGTTTGGTTTATGATTTGTGGTGTTTAACTGCACTTTCAACAATATTTCAGTTATGTAGTGGCGGTCAGGAGTACCCGGAGTAAACCAATCAAAAATTGAACATATTCCTTAAATATTTTTATTGATTAATTAACTGGTGGTTTTAATTAAATGATTAGCATGTCTATTGAAAACGAATTATAAATGCTGACCATACATACGAGATACGAGTCCTTGTCACGTCCAGTCTAACGTCAGGCGATTATATATATCACGCCAATAATTTGCCACATGAATTTTCATTGAAAGAGAAGATTTAATATATACATTGTAACAAACACCAAATTATTCATTCATATAGTTAGATTTCCCTTCGGTTTTAACTGTGAATTAGTGTGTTGAATTAAATACATTTGTCTAAATTGTTTTGATTTATTGGCATCTGTGAAATAAAAGATTTAATATATCATTATAAATATGTTGTATTTTACCCATAAATGTTTCCGAGATGAATAAAATCATTCGTCATGATCAGCTGATAAAATTTCATCTCTAACAAGAAGAGTTTGAAGGTACCAAAGGGGTAATCAGAATCCGCAAATCTTCAAAACATTCTTTATAAAATAAAAGAATAAGCCCCAATCTTTATTCATGAAATATCTTGAACTGTACTAGTGTATGAAGGCATGACGCATGTATTGACACTCCGACATGTATTGACACTCCGACATGTATTGACACTCCGACATGTATTGACACTCCGACATGTATTGACACTCCGACATTTATTGACACTCCGACATGTATTGACACTCCGACATGTATTGACACTCCGACATGTATTGACACTCCGACATGTATTGACACTCCGACATGTATTCACACTCCGACTTATAAGCATAAGCATAAGTACGATATGAAGATTCAAGTTTGCACGTATAAAGATCTCGTGGTCTTTGATTTCATACAATTTGGGATCAAATGTTAAGATAGAAATGTAGACTGCAATGGAAGAAATACTACAACAATTTCATGTCGTATGATCCAGTTATATTGTGCTAGGCAGATAGTATTAAAGCTCGGGGGAAATATTTAAGGGATTCAGGTGACACTGTTTGATTCAAAAGGAGATTTGGGACACTTTTGTAAAATTCACTGTTAGAGTTACCTATCTTTGTATTTGACCGAGTTCTGTTTGTATAATTTATGATGGTTCAAATTTGTACAAATTAATATTGTATTCAGTAGTTTATAAATAGTATTGTATTGTATTGTACATATTGCATACGATGCAATGTCATGTGAGATTCTAGTTTTGCTTCAAACCTTTAAGATTTATTGAAATTAAACAAGTAGTATTATATATCAATGTCAGCAAACAACAATACATAATATTAGTACGGAAATAACATGCAATAAATCATGAAATAGTATGATTTACAGTACTTGAAGAGACTCGGGAAATTTTTCTTTGTCTCTCGACTGATATTTTTCGCAAATACCCCTCCCAAAACATGATATATCTGTTCAAAATAACATGTTTCATATTTAACAATAAATAAATAGCATAATTTACAATAAATTCAAAGACTACAAGTATATTATGCTTTCTTCCAGTTTCAATTGGCAATGTTCCATTCATTGTTGTAAATCCACAGATCGTAAAGCAGACTTTAAAGCTACAGTGTTGTAATAGTCCTTAACTTTTCACTCATATTTAAATATTATATAATTTCTAATGTCAATCTCACTCGGACATAGTAAACTTTGCAGATTTTGGCTCCTCTATTTATGTCCTTTGATGTACTTGCTTCCAAGTCTTTTCTAATTAGCTTCCAATCTTTTGACTATGTACGTAACTGATGATGGTTATTCCAGAAATGCGTCAGAAGAATATTTCAATACTAAAGAATATGATCCAATGATGTCTGTTATATAGCAATTTTAACTATTCCAAATATGGAAAAGTTTTGTGATTTCCAAAGATATGATCTCCAGTGTCATCAAAAATAATTGTAAAATAAAAATAGTTTCGATGTGATTTTAATTTGTTTATTTTATACAAAATGATATATACATTACTTTACAGATAAAAACCTGTCCCCTGTAGGGAGTTTAGACAGTGGGCTTGGCAGTGAATTCTCACATCAGATTGATATCTCTCTCAAGGTATTTAAAATGAGTATAAAACAATTTAGATAATAGAAAAGAAAGATAACTCCATTCTTAATTGTGTGGAAGTGATTATGTGAAGGAAAATTAGTATTTGTTCATATCATCTGTATTTGTAATATATTGTCATCGCAAATGTTTATATATACCGGAGAAGACTTCACAAGTGCACAACGTGTTTCTTATGCATTTGTCTTGTTTTGTATGACAATACAATATGTTTAAAGTAAAAGTAAGAAAACTTACAAAAAAAGTTCTGCTTGTACTAAATTTAGCATAGCTGTTCAAACTGCTTAAAAAGTTAAAATATTGAGTGAGTGATTGTTGTTTAACGCCAACTCAGCAATATTAATGTGTCAGTTATTTCACGACGATAGCAAGATAGATTTCAGTGAGATGACGATGTTTCCCGCTTTGTAGTAGACCAACACGCTTAGTTGGATTTTTACAATACAAGATGTCGTTTGAAATCAGTGACCAACAACAACAGTGAAAAATAACAAATTTCTGTTCATTATAATGAATAACTCTTAGGCTACAAAGCTGATCTATTTGACAATATTTTAAATGAAGTAGTGTTTCGAGATTTATGGACATATAAAATGTATTTGAAATTGAAATTGAAATTGAATTGAAATTGTTATTAAGTATCTGCGTGATGTTGAATTACATTCGTATGTTATCTTGTTTCTGAAAATACTATTTCAATTTCATCTCTGAATACAATTCTCTACAGGTTTTTTTTTTTTTTTTTACTGAGGGTTAATCTACAGGTTTTTTTTTTTTAATGAGGGTTAATCTAAGCGCCTTTAAACATAAATATTGTACCACTACACAAGACCAAAATTAGAAGTATAACAAAGGAGAATGAATTGTGACATTTTAATATTCGCTTGAATTAAAAGATATGAAAATTATATGGCTATATTTCCCCCTTCGAAAATTGTTAAAAATGGATAAAGTTTCTATGCTATAAAAATTATAAATGCGAGAAAGTGCAATAAGAAATACCGGTGGGCAAGTTGAATTCACTTGGACAGTCCGTTAACTGATGTTTAGTACTGTTTCAGCTCTTCAGATTTTACATTGTAACAAGACGAGGAGAGACATAGAATAAACGATTCGCAACTTTATCATAGACGTACCATGTGGAGATTAACAAGTTCCAAAAACCAGCGAATCTCGAGAAAAAATATTCTAACATAAAAAAAAAAAATAAAACATTTGAACAATGCTCTATCATAATTTTTCTTTCACGTGTTATTATTTTTTTTAATTAAATCTTTCCAACCCACCAAAATGTTTTATTTAATTATTTCTGTACCTTTTTTTTACTTGTTTTATTTTTGCTAAACCATATATTTGACAAACCATTAGAAAAATTAAGACCATTTCTTTCAGAATGACATTAAAAATGAAAAGGAGGAATTGGAAGAAATTGCGGAAGTTATGGAGCGTGGACACTGGGGTGGAAGGTTGGAGTTTATACTGACCTGTGTTGGATATGCAGTGGGCTTAGGAAATGTTTGGAGATTTCCATATTTGGCTTTCAAAAATGGCGGTGGTATGTTATAAACCAGAGTTTACAATTGTTACTCAACTAAATTTGCTTCATCTCATCATTAGGTATTAAATAATTTTTTGTCCATTTTTCTTATCCTTCATATACCTCGTATATCATGAAAACTAATTCGGTAGTCTCTATGGTAAATTATTCATAGTCACGACTGTATAATGTTAACATTGTGTATGTTCATTATAGAGATAACATGACAACACAGAAAATAAAAATCTTAAGGGGCGAACATATCTTTTTTTCTTCGTAATGG
Organism: Gigantidas platifrons; assembly: GCA_002080005.1. NCBI lineage: Eukaryota > Metazoa > Mollusca > Bivalvia > Mytilida > Modiolidae > Gigantidas > Gigantidas platifrons. Next base: position 352,872 of record MJUT01054534.1, read on the forward strand.
TATGGTTTGTCAACTAAAGTTGGAGCCATCGTTGACGTGATCATATGGTAGTTAAATGTACATCTACCTATGTAATAATTGTCCAACACAACTTAAGTTGTGAGTTCTATTCTCGCACATATTGACGTGTACATGGTATGAATAAAGATGATCAGGTGTTGGCGAAAGGGAGGGGGTGATTTTCTCCCGTGACAAATTTCCTCTACAAATAAAACTGACCACAATTATATAAAGATATATTGATAATCACCGATAACCCATTACTTCAGAGGGCCGTCGTGGTCGTGATCGTATGGTAGTTGGATTTACAACTACCTATGCAATCAGTGCCGTTCACCACTAAAGTTGTCAATTCAAATCTCGCTCATGCCGAGGTGTACTCGATACAACATTATATGATAAAGGTTGTCAATGACTTGCGGCAGGTTGGTGGTTTTCTCCAGGCATTGTTGAAAGTGGTGTTGGACACCATGGCTCATGGACTTAGCCCATTACTTCATGCTCATTGATGATTAATACATCCGAAAATTACAACTATCAAATATGTTTATGGTATTCAAAATGTCAGAAAATGACACTATTTTATTTGATATTAAAGGTGCTTTCCTGATACCTTACTGGTTTATGCAGCTGTTTGTTGGTATGCCTCTTTTCTTCATGGAGCTCTCTTTCGGACAATTTGCTAGTCTAGGACCACTTGCTATATGGAAAATTAACCCGTTGTTTAAAGGTAAGATTTCTAGAACCAGTAAAGAACTATGAAATTAGCTATTTTGCTATTCAAAATGACGTTAAACACCATAACATCCTCCTAGTCCTAATATACCAGAGTTACTACTTTATATGAACAAATATATCACATACAATGTTCTTTGTTATACCTACAATTATATACTACTAGTAATAAAAACAACCTGTTATTCACAATTCCTACTTGGATTTATATAAAATGGATTCTTTAGGCCACTCCAAATTAATTTCTAGTTCTTCGGACAACCATGCGAAAAATATGGTAGCGAGCGAGCGCAATTTTTTTATTTTTATTTTTTTTTCAAAATTGGGTATTTTGGAGGGGAAGCATTTTTCAACAAGCGAGCGATTTTTTTTTTTTAATTAAAAAAAAATAAAATCTGGCCAAAGATAAAAAATTGAGCGAGCGATTAGAATTTTGTGGATACAAGTCTCATAGATTAGTGCATGTAGTTTTCTTTAATTGCAGATCCTAAAGTTACATAGAAATGCAGGTATAATTGTCATGAATGAAGTCAATGTCTTCAAGTTAATAAACAGGAAAGGCTTACTTCATCTTGGCACTTGAGTGTACAGTATGATACAGGAAGCCCATAGTGTACTTAGATTATTTGATGCACTGTTGATATATTTTAGCAAATAAAACACAGATATTCCAAGAACTAATCTTTTACTTGTGAAAAAAAAACAAATGTAAAAAAGAAGTAACAACATATTTCCATCTTGGAATAATAAAAACTTGTATATACGGTAATAAAAAAAGTCATCCTGACTAGAAGTTGTATATATATATATAAAGTCATTACAAAACAGTTGAAATCGTGTATTTGTTTATTTGCAAGTGAAGTTTTAATATGGTAATTGATCAATTAACATCTCTCTAACAAAGACTCATTTCCAAGTATATAAGAACTTCATGGTGTGTTATACTTGAATGTCCAGTGTTCTCCCCAGAAATTCAAAAGTTCAAATATGACTATGAAAAAATATTGAACTGTTTTCTGGTAAATATGTTCTTAAAATTTCTGTTATAAATCGTCTGAGATAGTTACAGGGAGGAAAATATATCACTATGCTACAAAACATAGTACCATGGTAGCATTGGAGAACACTGAATTTCCACTTTTCAATGGTCAAATATTAATGCAATTTAAAGAGAAGACTCAATAATATTAGTGAAAAAAAATAAGCTGCTTT